>WNGS01100847.1:0-10110 GCA_020271785.1 Procambarus virginalis
CAGGTGTGAGTGGGCAACACAACCTTTCTACTCTGGCATATTTTTGACTAACTGACTGAAACAAATTAACAAAATTACTTAAATTCATGACTTTCATTGACTGGATTTGGATAGCTATGGTGTCACTTACATTACATGTAAGCTGGTGTTTATGTCATTTATAGGAGAGTGATGTGCAGTAGTGCAGTAATCAATATCCACCCATCAGTTGGACAGTTAACACAATTATAAATTAGTATTTTTTAGCATAATAGTTGTGTTATTCAGCGGGGGGACTCATGTTCTCAGTACTCAGTGATTCATCTTAGGACTCGTGTTGTCAGTATTCTCTGATTCATCTTGTAACTCGTGTTGTTAGTACTCATGATTCTAATAGATTCATTTTCCAGGTCTAAGTAACTTGAAATATACATGGAAAGGGGGGGGGGCGCTTGGGCCTGGTTCCCCTTGTCTGGAGTTGGGGATTGGGGGGGGGGGGAGCAAGGACTGCTGTACTCTGTTCTAAATGATTTTCCCAAATACTTGCAAGTCCTACACACCAGGGAACGTTCCATGCATATTACGTGGGAGGACACGCTGCAGGTTTAGTATCACCACTCCACTTATTCTGAGCTACATTTAGTTGAATAACAGTACTGTATGTAGATAAATTTTATTATGTTAAGGAAGGTTACTGAAAATATATTGTTTGGATACAGTGGAAATGTGTTTGGGAGGTGGACTTGGTACGCAAACATCGTGATGTTTGGTCAAATATTAAGCTAGTGTGCTTTTTTTAAATAAAGAACAACTAAAATTTTAGAAAATAGTACACAGTTAATAAACTAAAATAAAATTTAAGTTAAAGATTTTTTAATATAAATTATATCAATTTTTGGAAATAAGGTATAATTAGTTAAGACAAATTGTATTAAGGCTTCCATATAGTGTAGAAGTTGTCTTAGAACACACCGCACTAATGTGTGATGGGTTCTTATCGTAATATGAGTGCACGGGAGTGCTTCATGCACCCATCATATATTTTATTGGTGATCACACGTGCGCGCGCACACTGGCGGGTCGCGAACAAGGGGACACAGGTGGAAACTGAGTACCCACATGAGCCACAGGGACGTAAGAAGGAACTTTTTCAGTGTCAGAGTAGTTAACAGATGGAATGCATTACGCAGTGATGTGGTGGAGGCTGACTCCATACACAGCTTTAAATGTAGATATGATAGAGCCAAGTAGGCTCAGGAACCTGTACACCAGTTGATTGACAGTTGAGAGGCGGGACCAAAGCCAAAGCTCAACCCCCGCAAGCACAATTAGGTGAGTACACACACACACACACACACACACACACACACACACGCACACACACACACACACACACACACACACACACACAAGGACAAGAAACAGCGAGTAAACTGTGATGGGGAGACACCAGAGTGGCGCTATGTCACCAGCGGAGTCCCACAGGGCTCTTTACTTGGACTCATCCTATTTCTAAAATATGTAAACGATCTTCCAGAAGGTATAGACTCATTCCTCTCAATGTTTGCTGATGATGCAAAAATGAGAAGATTCAAGACAGATGAAGATACAGAGACTACAGGATGACCTGGAGAAACTGGAGGAATGGTCTTGAAAATGGCTACTAAAGTTTAACTCAGGAAAGTGTAAAGTAATGAAATTAGGCAAAGGGAGCAGAAGGCTGAACACAAGGTACCATCTGGGAGGTGAAATCCTGCAAGAGTCAAATAGAGAAAGATCTGGGGGTTGATATCACACCGAATCTGTTCCCAGAGGCTCACATCAAAAGTATATCATCAGCGGCATATGTTAGACTGGCCAACATAAGAACTGATTTTAGAAACTTGTGTAAGGAATCGTTCCAGACATTGTACACCACTTATGTCAGACCAATCGTGGAGTATGCAGCTCCAGCCTAGAGTTTACATTTAGTTAAACACGAGACAAAGTTAGAAATGATTCAGATGTATGCCACCAGACTAGTCCTAGGACTGAGAGGTATGAGCTACTAGGACATGCTGAATCTCACGTTCCTGGAAGACATAAGTGTAAGGGAAGACATGATCATCACCTGCAAAATTCTCAGGGAAATTGACAGGATGGACATATACAAACTGTTTAACATGGGTGGAACACGAACAAGGGGACACAGGTGGAAACATAGTTTTCAAATGAGCCACAGAGACATTATAAATAATGTTTTCAGTGCCAGAGTAGTTAACAAATGGAATGCATTAGGCAGTGATGTGGTGAAGGCGCACTCCATACAGTTTCAAATGTAAAATTGATAGAGCCCAATAGGCTCCCGAATTTGTACATCAGTCGAGTGACAGTTGAGAGGCGGGACCAAAGGGCCAAAGCTTAACCCCGCAAGTACAACTAGGCGAGTACACACACGCACGCGCACAAGCACATATGCACACACGGAACCAAAGAGCCGAAGCTCAACCCCCGCAAGCACAACTAGGTGAGTACACATTCACAAAAACCTACACACTGGTGTTTAATAAAGCTGAACGTGCTTTGGTGTTTGTTAATTAACAGTTGTTGTAGTAAGGTGGTGCGTAATTGACTTCTGTGATTCTGCGTGTGTGCGAGCGTGTGTGTGTACTGACCTACTAGGTGAGTACACACATACGAAACACTCATTTTCTTAATAATGATTTCAATAATATTTCATCAGGTTTTGAAAATGTATAACTGATGACATTCCATAGTGATCGGGAAATAATGTAATCATCAAATTCTTTTAAGAAACTAGACAAAATATTTTCCATCTTGCATTTTTGTAAGAACTGAAGTTAGTTTTTGAGTCGCTGTGGCTTGAGTTATAGTTCCTTCACATCGTGATGAGACTTGGGTAGAGTAACACTTATAACAACGATGATAAATAATGTTGCATTTATACATCGAATACATTGAACCAGTAACGTGGTTGCATAGTGGGATTAGTAGGTATATGAAGCCTCAAGTTAGGAAGACAGTCGCGGGTAACTGTAGTAGGAGAGACGCAGGAGACCCATTACTTAACACTACACAGCCCTACCCATTACTTAACACTACACAGTCCTACCCATTACTTAACTACACAGTCCTACCCATTACTTAACACTACACAGTCCTACCCATTACTTAACACTACACAGTCCTGTATAATCTTTGTAAACTCACAAGAGAACAAAAACATGATTTTTCCAAAGATTTAACTAAGAACAAGAGACGAACGATGAATCGCTGACCACACGTATTCATCATCAATACACACGCACTAGATTGTCGCAAGCTAAAGGGTGAGCCCAACAGCTGGAGCCCGATCCCCTAGTAACTGGCGACGCGAGCCACAAGCTTGTGAAGAAACACTGGAGTGTGAGGAGAGGTAACAAGTGAAATGCACTAGAATAATAACAGCCGAGGATAACATCACCTGTAGTTATAAACCGAGCAACATCACCGCCAGAAAGACACTAGCTATAGCCACTATGGCTGGTCAGGAGCCATGAGATCAGGCGACCTGCAGTTCAAACTCTACATTGCAAACTGTCAGTGATGCACATATGAGTCAGCCCACAGGAACACGCACCAATACTTACCGCGGGAGAGAGAGAGACAGGAGATGCTGCAGGCTGTATGAGGAGATACGTGAAATAGGCAGTGACAGCTGATATATACTTATATACGGCAACAATAGTTTAACAGTGACACACTGACGACAGTAATTGTGAGGAATCATTTGTAGAATAAAGGTTTTGAGATATTTTTAACAAAGTTTTTTTGCTTGATTTTCTTCGTGAGTAGGACTGCAAATTGTTTATGAATGAGACTGGTGCTACATAGTCTCCCCTGTTTGGCGCCTTCTTTTGATAATTACTTACTAATGAATGAGATGCGAGTGTACAGCTTATAGTTAACTCAAGTGACAGAAAGATGAGAGTTTTACCGCAGATTCGAAACTTGGCAGAGTAATAGCCTAGGCTATTGAAATGGCTATTAGGCGTTAACAAACGAAGTTAGTTATTCCCACATATTAAGTACTGCTCTATGTATAATGCACGATGTAATGGAACTTCAAAAGTGAACGACAAAGAATGTACGTCCGCAGTGATGTAAAATGGTGAGGAGAACTAGTTGTGCGGGCGGCGGAGGGTTGCGCGGCCACACCGTGTTCCTCCGCGGCTCGGTGGTCAGTGCACAAGCAACAGTGGTGGGGTGAATACTGTCTGTCCGGGTTTCGCTAAAATGAAGTGTCCTGAATGATTTCAAAATGAAACGTAAACGGAATCATGGCTAAAACAAGAGAGGAAATAGTGGGCAAACGGTTTCTCAGTGTTTCTGGTAGTTCTAAGTTGAAATTATCCAAAATAAACGAATGGGATTGGCGCGCTGGAGTAATAAGAGCTTGTACCCACACGGACTCCAAGCATCATGATCTACAGGTAAGATGAGATGACAGGTGATGGCAGTGTGTTGGGGCGGGTGGCAGGCACCTGGTGGGCAGCCACGGTGGGCGTCCACACGTGAACTGATGTTTGTTTACCACCCACCTCGCCCCCACCTCCTCCCCCGCCCCTCCACCCACCGCTATTATGTCCCTCATACTCTTTCTGTCATCTTTGATATCCTCAAATGTCATCTGTTGGGTTTGTGGGGCTTCTTCCGGTGCGTCGCCGGGATTTATGACACGAAAGGAATCTGAATATTTCTAGAATGTCCGCCTGAGAGACTCGCCATAACGAGGCGGTCATCTGTACCTCATCTTGACAGGTGTAATGACTCGGTGTTGCTGTGGCGACAGGTGTAGCCAGGAGAGTGGCGACAGGTGTAGCCAGGAGAGTGGCGACAGGTGTAGCCAGGAGAGTGGCGACAGGTGTAGCCTGGAGAGTGGCGACAGGTGTAGCCTGGAGAGTGGCGACAGGTGTAGCCAGGAGAGTGGCGACAGGTGTAGCCAGGAGAGTGGCGACAGGTGTAGCCAGGAGAGTGGCGACAGGTGTAGCCAGGAGAGTGGCGACAGGTGTAGCCAGGAGAGTGGCGACAGGTGTAGCCAGGAGAGTGGCGACAGGTGTAGCCAGGAGAGTGGCGACAGGTGTAGCCAGGAGAGTGGCGACAGGTGTAGCCAGGAGAGTGGCGACAGGTGTAGCCAGGAGAGTGGCGACAGGTGTAGCCAGGAGAGTGGCGACAGGTGTAGCCAGGAGAGTGGCGACAGGTGTAGCCAGGAGAGTGGCGACAGGTGTAGCCAGGAGAGTTTAGGTGGGCTTTGTGGAAAATGTAGTTCTCTTAAACTGTGCAGGAAGCCCTTTCCCCCCCCCCCCCATCTCTGCATGACAGGTGGATGACAGACCAGACAAGTACTCAGGAAGTTGTGCTTGCAGGGGTTGAGCTTTGGCTCTTTGGTCCCGCCTCTCAAACGTCAATCAACTGGTGTACAGATTCCTGAGCCTACTGGGCTCTTATCATATCTACATTTGAAACTGTGTATGGAGTCAGCCTCCACCACATCACTTCCTAGTGCATTCCATTTACTAACTACTCTGACACTGGAAAAAATTATTTCTGTCTCTGTGGCTCATTTGGGTACTCAGCTTCCACCTGTGTCCCCTTGTGCCTGTACCACCCGTGTTGAATAATCCATCCTTGTATATTCTGTCAATTCCACTGAGAATTTTGTATGTGGTTATCATGTCTCCCCGAGCTCTTGTGTCTTCCAGCGACGTGAGATGCAGTTCACTCAGCCTTTCCTCGTAACTCATGCCTCTTAGTTCTGGGTCCAGCCTATAGTGGCATACCTCTGAACTTTTTCCAGCTTTGTCTTGTAAATAAATATAAATATGTTTATTCAGGTAAGGTACATACATACAAGTGAATTTTACATAAATTGATCGATTTATAGATAGAGCTAGTACATACAATGCCTAAAGCCACTATTACGCAATGCGTTTCGGGCAGAAGTGCTTGCTTGTGCTTGACAAGGTACGGGGTCCATGCTAGGGCTGCATACTCAGGATTGACCTTACATACGTGGTATACAAGGTTCTGAAAGATTCCTTACACAAGTTTCTGAAGGCAGTTCTGATGTTAGCCTCGCATACGTCGCCGATGTTATTCTTTTGATGTGGGCTTCAGGAGACAGGTTTGGCGTGATATCAACTCCTAGATCTTTCTCTCTGTCTTTCGTGTAGGACTTCATTTCCCATTCGGTATCCAGTGTCTGGTCTCCTATTTCCTCCACCTAGTTTCATTACCTTACATTACATTTACTCTTGTTGAACCTTAGTAGCCATTTGTTGGACCATTCCTTCAGTTTGTTTTGGTCATCTTGTAGCCTCATACTATCTTCCTCTGTCTTAATCTCCTCATAATCTTTGCATCATCATCAGCAAGCATTGAGAGGAACGAGTCTATTCCCTTTGGGAGATCATTTGCATATATCAGGACCAGTATAGGTTCTCAAGAACTGATCCCTGTGGGACTCCACTGGTGACGCCTCGCCACTGCGAGACCTCACCCGTCACAGTGACTCGCTGTCTTCTATTGCTTAGGTACTCCCTTATCCAGTGGAGTACCTTCCCTTTCACTTCTGCCTGCATATCCAGTTTGTGCACTAGTCTCTTATGTGGTACTGTGTCAAAGGCTTTCTGGCAATCCAAAAATATGCAGTCTGCCCACCCCTCTCTTTCTTGCCTGGTCATAGAATACAATACATTCTGTGAGGCATAATTTGCCATCCCAGAACCCATGCTGATGTTGTGATACAAAGTTCTTCTGCTCCAGGTGTTCCACTAGCTTTTTTCGCACAATTTTCGCCATCAGCTTGCATGGTATGCAAGTTAGTGACACTGGCCTGTAGTTCAGTGCCTCCTGTCTATCACCCTTCTTGAATATTGGGACTACATTAGCCGTCTTCCATTTTTTTGGCAGTTCACCTGTTACCAGTGATTTACTATACAACATGGAGAGTGGCTGGCACAGAGCTTCTGCTCTTTCCTTCAGTGTCCAAGGTGAAATTCTATCTGGGCCTATAGCCTTTGCCACTTCCAACTCTAGCAGATGCTTCCTCACCTCCCCACTGGTAATCACAAACTCATCTAGTGATGTTTAGTTAGATATTCCCTCTCTTATATCTGGAATTTCCCCTTGCTGTACTTTGAAGACCTCCTGGAATTTCTTATTGAATTCCTTGCACACTTCCCTGTCGTTTGTAGTAAATTTGTCTATCCCTATCCTTAGTTTCATTACCTGTTCCTTCACTGTTGTTTTTCGCCTGATGTGGTTGTGCAGCAATTTAGGTAGAGTCTTTGCCTTGCTTGCTATGTCATTTTCATATTGTCTTTCTGCCTCTCTTCTCCACTCTGACGTATTCATTCCTGGCACTCTGGTATCTTTCTGTGCTCACTAGTGTCCTATTATTTCTACAGTTTCTCCACGCCCTTGTACTTAGTTGCTTTGCTAGCCTACATCTCTGATTATACCATGAGTTATTCGTCAGCATTTGGGAATAATAATGTCTGACGACCTAACGTTTGAGGAGCATAACCAAGCAAATATTGCGACAGCCAGAAAAATGATAGGATGGATTACGAGAACTTTCAAATCCAGGGATCCCATCACAATGGTTGTACTCTTCAAGTCACTTGTGTTGTCCCGTCTTGAGTACTGCTCAGTACTCACTTCCCCCTTCAGAGCAGGAGAGATTGCTGAAATAGAGGGAATACAGAGAACATATACGGCACACATAGACGAGGTAAAGAACCTAAATTATTGGGATCGTCTCAAAGCTCTCCAAATGTACTCACTAGAAAGAAGACGAGAGAGATATCAAATAATATACACCTGGAAGATACTGGAGGGTCAAGTACCAAATCTGCACAGTAAAATAACGACGTACTGGAGTGAACGATATGGAAGAAAATGCAGAATAGAACCAGTGAAGAGCAGAGGTGCCATAGGCACAATCAGAGAACACTGTATAAACATCAGAGGTCCGCGGTTGTTCAACGTCCTCCCAGCAAGCATAAGAAATATTGCCGGAACAACCGTGGACATCTTCAAGAGGAAACTAGATTTATTCCTCCAAGGAGTGCCGGACCAGCCGGGCTGTGGTGGGTATGTGGGCCTGCGGGCCGCTCCAAGCAACAGCCTAGTGGACCAAACTCTCACAAGTCAAGCCTGACCTCGGGCCGGGCTTGGGGAGTAGAAGAACTCCCAGAACCCCATCAACCAGGTATCAACCAGGTATTTCATTTCTTTCCTTTTTGACTGGGATGAACTTGTCTGCTGCCTCCATACACTTCTGTATGATGAAGTCCATCATGTCTTGGGCCGTCTTTCCTCTGAGTTTCCCAAGTTATATCTGTTTGGAATTTTCTTATCTCCTCGTAGTTTCCCCTTCGGAATGCCAGCCTTTTGTTTTCTGGGCCCTTCCTCGAGTACATTAACCGTTTTTCGACCAGATACTCGAACATTAGTACACTGTGATCGTTCATTCACACGGGGGCTTCGAAGCCGATTTCCCTTATACCTGCTTGATGGGGTTCTGGTGCTCTTCTATTCCTCAAGCCTGTCCCGAGGCCAGGCTTGACTTGTGAGAGTTTGGTCCACTAGGCTGTTGCTTACAGCGGCCCGCAGGCCCACATACCCACCACAGCCCGTTGGTCTGGCACTCCTTGAAGAAAACTATCTTGTTTTCTCTTGAAGATGTCCACGGTTATGTCGGAGTCATTCAGAGTGAAGACTAGGTCGAGTTTAGCTGGTTCATCGTTGCCTCTCATTCTTGTGGGTCCCCCTGACATGCTGACTTAAAAATCTATCTTATCGTGATTGAAGTCCCCCATGATGAGCAGATGGGTTCTATTTCTACAGGCAGCAGTCTCTTTCAATAATAGTGTTGACTACCATGTTGTTTTTGCCATACTCTTGCCTGGGTCTTCTGTCGTTTGGTGGAGGGTTATGTATATCACTGCTACTCTTGGTCCTCCCATCGTCATGGTGCCTGTAATGTAATTTTGAACCCCCTCGCATCCTGGGATTACCATCTTACCTGGTTGATCTTCTCAAAACTCTTTTCCTTTCTTATCAGTAGGGCCACTCTGTCTCCTCCCCTTCCTTCCCTCTCCTTATTATAGTGTAGTCTTGGGAAACGCCGCATTCGTTATGATTCCTGAGTTTTGTTTCCGTGAGTCCAATTACATCCGGGTTCCCTTCTTGTGAATGTGGGTTGTACTTTGTGCAGAACCCCCCCCCCAAATCCCTGCATGACAGGTGGATAACAGATTTAGGGGCCTGACGGCTAAGTGGACAACGCTAGGGATTCGTAGCACTATGGTCCGGGGATCGATTCCCACCGGAGGCGGAAATAAATGGGTAGAGTTTCTTTCACCCTGATGCCCTGTTCACCTAGCAGTAAATAATAGATACCTGGGAGTTAGACAGCTGCTACGGGCCGATTCCTGTGTGTGTGTGTACTCACCTAATTGCTCACCTAATTGTGCTTGCGGGGGTTGAGCTCTGGCTCTTTGGGCCCGCCTCTCAACTGTCAATCAACTGGTGTACAGGTTCATGAGCCTACTGGGCTCTATCATATCTACACTTAAAGTTGTGTATGGAGTCAGCCTCCACCACACCACTTACTAATGCATTCCATTTGTCTACTACTCTGACATTGAACAAATTCTTTTTAACGTCTCTATGGCTCATTTGGGCACTCAATTTCCACTTGTATCCCCTATGTCCACCTGGTGTGTGTGTGTGTGTGTGTGTGTGTGACGAACAAGGGGACACAGGTGGAAACTTAGTACCCAGATGAGCCACAGAGACGTTAGAAAGAATGTTTTCAGTGTCAGGGTAGTTAACAAATGGAATGCATTAAGTAGTGTTGTGGTGGAGGCATACTCCATATACAATTCCAAATATAGATATGATAGAGCCCAATAGGCTAAGGAATCTGTACACCAGTTGATTGACAGTTGAACGGCGGGACCAAAGAGGCAGAGCTCAACCCCGCAACACAACTAGGTGAGTACACACACACACACACACACACCACACACACACACACACACAGACACACACACACACACCACAGACAACATCACACACACA
>WNGS01100849.1:0-10616 GCA_020271785.1 Procambarus virginalis
TTCAATGTCTCTGATTGATTTTTCATAGTTTTTTTGCTGTAATATTATTCAATAGTGTGTAGTGTGATATATTTATATAATAAAATGAGTGAATCATCGCTGTACTCAAAATATGGTGTGCATATTGTTGATTCAAATATGTTCATTAAACAGTGAACAAATACTATGTCGGTTATTACGTTATACACAGAGGTTATATATAAGTATCTGCATGTTTTGTTCACTATAACGAACCACTAAGTTGCTATTATGAGTCAAAAAGTAACGAGGAGTGACCACCACACACCAGCCAGCCACTCACTCCCTCCCTCAAACCCTCACTCGCCCACATTCCCCTCTCACCATACTGTTTTTGCTTTTATTCACTATATACAGACATATATATAAATATCTACATTAGTGTTCACCATAACGAACCACTAAGTTTGCATGCTGAGTGGCAGTGCCAGTGGCAGCCCGCCACTGGCTGCTACTTCCTCCCTCCTTCAAGTCACCTGACTCACCCACATTCTCCTCTCACAATATGTTTTTGCTTTTATTTACTATATACAGACGCTATATATATGTATCTACATTCGTGTTCACCATAACGAACCACTAAGTTGGTATACTGAGTGGCAGTGGCAGCCAGCAACTGGCTGCCATTCCCTCACCTCACCTGACTTGCCACCATTCTCCTCTCACCATACTGTTTTGCTTTTATATACAGACATTATATATAAGTATTTACATGTTTTGTTCACCATAACTGTACATCTAAGCTTGTATGGTAAGTAAAGGCACAAAGACGTAGCTACTCACATAGTCAGCTGGTGGCTGCCGCCCTCAAGGCCAGACGCACTAATATTTCTCCTCCAACAATACTGTTTGTGGTGTTATTACGCTATATACACACATTATATATAAATATCTACCTGTTTTATTCACCATACTTGTACAAGTAAACTGGTATGGTGCCCAAAGACCATTGTGATCACCAGTAAACAACGTGATAAGTCATGCAGACGACACCACCGCCCTCACCAAAATGGCGGCTCCCAACCTACTCCTCTTACTGTTTATACCCTCTATACACACGTTATATGTATCTACATTTGTGTTGACCATAGCGAGCCACTAAGCTGGTATAATGAGTGCAGTCAATAAAAGGTGGCCACACACAGTCAGAAGACAACGCCACTACCCTCCCCTCCCACAGCATTACTCCTCCCTCCATGGAGCACAGCGCCAAATATCACCACAATCCTGCTATTATCAGAACCCTGGTCAGCTTTATCACAGTCAGGGGTCTTCTGTAATAATATCATCGCTACATAATAGCATGAACAAGTATATTATAGCATTTTTAGGCGATGCTGTGGTCACAAGCTGAACAGCAGTGCTGTGAGCTCATGCTGCATGCATCAGGCTTGGTAGCTCACTCAATACTGAGGCCCCTAACACCGGGAATTTGGCCCACGATTTTTAAAAAAAATGGTGTCTGTTTACAAGAGCCCTGATGAAGGTAATTACCTAAGTAATTACCTAAGTGTAGTTACAAGATGAGAGCTATGCTCGCGGTGTCCCTTCTTCCCAGCACTCTTTGTCATATAACGCTTTGAAACTACTGACGGTCTTGGCCTCCACCACCTTCTCCCCTAACTTGTTCCAACCGTCTACCACTCAGTTTGCGAAAGTGAATTTTCTTATATTTCTTCGGCATCTGTGTTTAGCTAGTTTATATCTATGACCTCTTGTTCTTAAAGTTCCAGGTCTCAGGAAATCTTCCCTATCGATTTTATCAATTCCTGTTACTATTTTGTATGTAGTGATCATATCACCTCATTTTCTTCTGTCTTCTAATTTTGGCATATTTAATGCCTCTAACCACTCCTCATAGCTCTTGCCCTTCAGTTCTGGGAGCCACTTAGTAGCATGTCTTTGCACCTTTTCCAGTTTGTTGATGTACTTTTTATGGTATGGGCACCACACAACCGCTGCATATTCTAGCTTTGGCCTAACAAAAGTTGTGAACAATTTCTTAGTATATCGCCATCCATGTATTTAAAAGCAATTCTGAAGTTAGAAAGCGTGAACCCTTCATGCAAACTGCACCTACTATCAACAAGAAGAAGAAAGCATGGCATAGGCTCCACACAGTATATGGAGTATACGAGTATATGGAGCTCCACATAGTATATGGAGCACCACTTGGCAAATGGAATTTAATGTTAATAAATGTCATGTTATGGAATGTGGAATAGGAGAACATAGACCCCACACAACCTATATATTATGTGAGAAATCTTTAAAGAACTCTGATAAAGAAAGAGATCTAGGGGTGGTTCTAGATAGAAAACTATCACCTGAAGACCACATAAAGAATATTGTGCAAGGAGCCTATGCTATGCTTTCTAACTTCAGAATTGCTTTTAAATACATGGATGGGGATATACTAAAGAAATTGTTCATGACTTTTGTTAGGCCAAAGCTAGAATATGCAGCTGTTGTTTGGTGCCCATATCTTAAGAAGCACATCAACAAACTGGAAAAGGTGCAAAGACATGCTACTAAGTGGCTCCCAGAACTGAAGGGTAAGAGCTACGAGGAAAGGTTAGAAGCATTAAATATGCCAAAACTAGAAGACAGAAGAAAAAGAGGTGATATGATCACTACATACAAAATAGTAACAGGAATTGATAAAATCGACAGGAAAGATTTCCTGAGACCTGGAGCTTCAAGAACAAGAGGTCATAGATATAAACTGGCTAAACACAGATGCCGAAGAAATATAAGAAAATTCACTTTCGCAAACAGAGTGGTAGACGGTTGGAATAAGTTGGGGGAGAAGGTGGTGGAGGCCAAGACCGTCAGTAGTTTCAAAGCGTTATATGACAAAGAGTGCTGGGAAGACGGGACACCACGAGCGTAGCTCTCATCCTGTAACTACACTTAGGTAATTACACTTAGGTAATTACACACAATATTCATTATGTGGTCCTCAGGTGATAGTTTCCTATCTAGAACCACCCCTAGATCTCTTTCTTTATCAGAATTCTTTAAAGATTTCTCACATAATATATAGGTTGTGTGGGGTCTATGTTCTCCTATTCCACATTCCATAACATGACATTTATTAACATTAAATTCCATTTGCCAAGTGGTGCTCCATATACTTATTTTGTCCAGGTCATCTTGAAGGGCATGACAATCATCTAAGTTTCTTATCCTTCCTATTATCTTAGCATCATCAGCAAACATGTTCATATAATTCTGTATACCAACTGGTAGATCATTTATGTAGACATTAAACATCACTGGTGCAAGAACTGAACCCTGTGGTACTCCACTTGTGACATTTCTCCAGTCCGATACATTGCCTCTGATCACTGCCCTCATTTTTCTATCAGTTAGAAAATTTTTCATCCATGTTAGAAGCTTACCTGTCACCCCTCCAAAATTTTCCAGTTTCCAGAACAACCTCTTATGTGGAACTCTGTCGAAAGCCTTTTTTAGGTCCAGATAGATGCAGTCAACCCAACCATCGCTTTCCTGTAATATCTCTGTTGCTCGATCATAGAAACTAAATAAATTTGATACACAGGATCTTCCAGATCGAAAACCATACTGTCTGTCTGATATTATATCATTTCTCTCCAGGTGTTATACCCATTTAGTTTTAATTATTTTTTCCAATATTTTGACTATTACACTTGTCAATGATACCGGTCTATAATTAAGGGGGGTTTTCCCTGCTTCCACTTTTGTAGATTGGATCTATGTTAGCCTTTTTCCACACATCAGCTACAACTCCTGTAAACAGGAATGCCAGAAAAATCAGTTGAAGAGCAATGCTGAGCTCAGGTGCACATTCTCTCAGAACCCATGGTGAAACTCCATCTGGACCAACTGCTTTGTTCTTATTTAGCTCCTTGAGCAGTTTTTCCACTTCGTCTCTGGACACCTCTATGTGCTCTATGTTGTTCTCTGGAATTCTTATTGTGTCTGGTTCCCTGAAGATTTCATTTTGTACAAACACACTTTGGAACTTTTCGTTTAATGTTTCACACATTTCCTTTTCATTTTCCGTGAATCTATTTCCCATTTTCAACCTCTGAATATTATCCTTTACCTGCCATTTGTTGTTTATGAATTTATAGAATAGACCTGGTTCTGTTTTACATTTGTCTGCAATCCCTTTTTCAAAATTTCTTTCTGCCTCTCTCCTCACTGCCATGTAGTTGTTTCTCGCATCTTTGTATCGCTGGTATGTTTGGGGGTTTGGCCTCTTCCTGTATTGATTCCATTTTTGTGTCTTTTGGTCTCTGGCCCTCTCGCAATTTCTGTTGAACCAATCCTGGTTCCGAGTTCTGCTTCTCTGTTTTGGTATAAATTTGTTTGTGCCATTATCATATATTTCACAAAACTTGACATACATCTCATTCACTTAACGTGTATGAGATGACGTGTGTGTTCACTTAAGATTCACAATAACTTAACGTGTATGACAAGCATGATGTGTAACGTCATGCTTGTTTGCTCATTTTCAATTGGGGGAGTTCTGTCCACTCGTTAGTCTACTGTCTCCACTCGATCATCCAGACTATATGTGAACGACCCCCCAGCCGGATTATCACGTGTTCCGGATAATGGTACTTTTTCACCTACGAGTCCAAAAGTGACCATTTCCAACTATTTTTATACTACAAACAACATAATTTGAATTGAATTGCCACATATAATTATTAAATATTCAACTACAAACCTCAACTTACCTTGTTGGTGTTCGTCTTCTTGACTGATGCCACACATCTTGAAGTTAAGAATTCTTAACAATTTACGTAACCTATACTAACACAACACTAAAATTAACACTTAAAATTACTCTACAGTTCATTAAAGAAAGTTAGTTTTGACTGCCAGCTGCTGAAGCCTCACTGGTTGAAGGCATTTGGGTTGCCTGTGTGGCCTCACTTGTTGAAAGCACTTGCTTGCACCTCACTTGAAGGCGCTTGGTTTGCCTGTGACGCCTCACTTGTTAAAGGTGCTTGCTTGCACCTAATTTGTTGAAAGCGCTCGGCTTGCCTGTGAAGCCTCACTTGTTGAAGGCATTTGGCTTGCCTGTGACGCCTCACTAGTTGAGGTGTATAACACGTAACTTGTCTTTAATTGCTAAGACAACCTTCTTCCTCTTAACACCTCCAGAACGATTGATGCTGCTACCAGACATAGTCTTGGCCAAAAATGTTCAAAGTTACTATGAAAATAAAAAAAAGTTATTTAAAAAAATATTTCACTAATGGCACAGCACTGTGGTATAACACAAGGGACGGGAGCACATGGGTTGACCAGTGTTGGAAGGGTCCACTTGGGGCAGCTATAGCACGTTACGTAGGCTGCCAGGAGGAAAAAATGCACAATATTTTTTAAGGAAACTTCAGCCTGTGCACATTGTTTTTAGGAAACTTATATATTTGTTATTACATAATTACTAGTACTTATTTCATTTGTTTTTGGCTATGATGAATTGTTCTAAAATTAATGGTAATTTCTGTACCCAGGTGGTCCCTCCTGATGCTCCCCTCCCAACCTCCTGACACCACCTACCCACCCAACCTCCTCCTCCACCATGCGTCTCAAGCCACAGGCAGACGGGATTAATATAGTATGGCCCGCCCCATGGCTTTCATATCCAGACAATTCAATGATTATCCGGCTGACTGTCCAGATAGTGTAACATTGGCAGCAAGTTAACCGGCTCCCATGGCCGTTTTGGCCGGATATTGATAACTTTATCCGGTCACGATTTTAGCCGTATAAAGGCATTTTCCGGATGTTCGAATCTCGGATAATTGCGTAGTTACAGTATTTTCGTCATTTTAACCAGAATAGGGGTTTGGTTTGTGGCGCTTACCTTTCTGGGTGCCTGGCCCAGTTGATGGCAGACATAGAATGCTCCGAATCCCATGTGCATTTCTATAGGCCATTGCTCCTCGTGCCTCTCTGAGGGGGGCCAGGTTCTGGCTTGTGGTCCTCAGTAGGCCTAGAACTCCATTCACACAGATGCCGAAGTCTAATGATATACATATCAGCCTGGATAGCTCCGGGAAGCCTCTGGGTCTCACCCAAAAAATGGCATTTCATTACATTCGATGCTGGTTTTATATATAGTGAATTGCAGTGCAACCTTGATTCAGTGAACCTGACTTGAGCGAATCTGGATGCATTGGATACTTTGCAGGCCAATTTACTCACCTGCTCCACTGAACCAAGTGTTGTGCTGGAGGTGACCAGATTTGCAAAAATGGGCAGCCAGAAATCATCTGGAAAGTTTCAGTCTAATACAGTAAATAATTAAAAAAAACAAGTGTTTTATAACTGATTATTCTCCTAATAATATTACTAAACAAAATCTGTTATCAAATTTTTTTATATGATGTATATCTAGTATTTCAGAAAATAATTATGGCCAACAGGGTCCAGGTTTGTTTGCATAGGCATGCAGGAGTCCCATCCCTCCATTTGCTCAAAATGGGCAGCCAAAAATCACTTGGAAAGTTTTGATCTAGTACAGTAATTTCTTTATATATATCAAGTGTCTTTATAGATGATTATTATCCTAATAATAATACTAAACAGAATCAATAACTAAATCCGTGATGTGCATCCAGTACAGTGGTACCTCGGAATACGAGTGTCCCTGAAAACAAGTTTTTCGGAATACAAGCAGGATTTGCTCGGAAAATGTGCCTCGGAAGGCGAGGGTGACCTCGGAACACGAGTTTGTTGATACGCCTACAGGCCGACCTAGCGCGTGGTGGTACGGCAATCGTCGCCCCTCACCCCTCAGTTTACCAGTGCCTCGCGCCCGGTGACTATCCCACGTCAATTCTTCACCCAGATTTTCAGTATTTTGTTGGATTTTTGGTCATTTGACCATAAAAGTTGTTATATATCTCACCATGGGTCCCAAGAAAGCCAGTGGTAAGGATCAAGGCAAGAAAGCTCATGTGAGGATGACAATAGAGGAAAAACAAGAGATCATTCGGAAGCATGAAAATGGTACAGGTGTTGTTGAACTTTGTAGGCAGTACAACAAAGCCACGTCAACGATATGCACTATACTTAGCAAGAAAAAGAACATTACGAGTGCTAAAGTGGCAAAAGGTTTAATAACAATCACAAAACAAAGACCACAAATACTTGAAGAAGTGGAAAAGTTGTTATTAATTTGGATACACGACAAGGAGTTAGCGGGTGATAGTGTTTCCGAGGCCATCATTTGTGAGAAAGCCAGGGTATTGCACGAAGACCTTGTAAAGAAAACCCCTAGAACGAGTGATGCAGATACAAAAGAGTTTAAGGCAAGCAGGGGATGGTTTGAAAATTTCAGCAAAAGAAGTGGTATCCATAGTGTTGCGAGGCATAGGGAGGCAGCCAGCTCAGACAAACCAGCCGCTGAACGATTTATTGAAGAATTTAAAGAGTTTGCAGAGGCTGAGGGATACCTACCGCAACAAGTATTTAATTGTGATGAAACAGGACTGTTCTGGAAAAGATTGCCTAAAAGGACATACATTACCAAGGAGGAAAAATCCTTGCCCGGACACAAGCCTATGAAAATAGGTTTACGCTTGTGCTGTGTTCAAATGCGAGTGGCGATTTGAAAATTAAACCCTTGCTAGTGTATCATTCTGAAAACCCAAGGGTTTTCAAACAGTATAAAGTGCAGAAAAACCAATTGTGTGTGATGTGGAAGGCTAATAAAAGGGCGTGGGTGACTAGGATTTTTTTTTCAGAGTGGGTGAATGAAGTGGTGTGCCCTGCCATAGTAAAATATCTGCAGGAGAAACATTTGCCACTCAAGGCCCTGCTTCTCCTCGACAATGCTCCTGCTCATTCTCCAGGATTGGAAGATGAATTGATGCACAGATACAGTAAATTTCTCACAATAAAGTTCCTTCCTCCTAACACCACTCCTCTAATTCAGCATATGGACCAGATAATCATAGCAAATTTTAAGAAACTGTATGAAAGGGCACTTTTCCAGAAATGTTTTGAAGTGACTGAAGCCGCAAACCTCACTCTCAAAGAGTTCTGGAAAGACCATTTTAACATTTGTAGTTATTTAAAACTCGTTGACAAAGCCTGGCAAGAAGTGACTCAGAGACCCATGATTTCTGGCTGGAGAAAATTGTGGCCTGAATGTGTGTCAAAACTAGACTTTGAGGGGTTTGAGCCTGTAAATTATGTGCCTATTGTTGAGGAAATTGTTACTCTGAGCTGGCAAATGGGCTTGGAATTGGATGGTGATGATGTGGAGGAGTTGGTGGAAGAACACAACGAAGAACTGACCACCGAAGAACTCCAAGCCCTTCAAAAGGAACAGCAAGAAGACCCAGCTGAGAATGTTTCTCCAGTGGAGGAGGATGCAGCAGTAGCGAATGTCCCTTCTGCAGAAATTAAGAAGGTGTGTTAGATGTGGGAAGACATGCAAACTTTTATTGAAAAGACTCGCCCAGAGAAAGCTGTAGGAGGCCGTTGCCTTAATTTTTTCAACGACAATGTGATGCCTTACTACAGAGACAGCTTGCGAAGAAGGGAAAAACACGCTTTCATAGACAGATTTGTTGTGAGAAAATCGAGCAGTGAGCCACAACCAGGGCTTAGTGGTATGCAGGCAAAACGTGCCAGGGAGTGCACACCAGAAAGGTCCTCACTGCCTGATGTTATAACGGAAGGGGACTCCCCTTCCAAACAGTAACACCGTTCCTCCTCCCCCCCTCACCATCTTCCCCCCCCCTCCTCACCATCTTCCATATGCCTATAGCATTCATCAACAAGGGTAAGTAATAACTTGAACATAGTTTTGTAGGTTTATTTAGATGAATTAGGTATAAAATTTAATTTGAAGTGAAGTTTTTGGGTAGTCAGGAACAGATTAATTCATTTCCCATTATTTCTTATGGAGAAATTAGCGTCGGATTACGAGTTTTTGGAATACGAGCTGTCTCCAGGAACGGATTAAACTCTTAAACCAAGGTACCACTGTATTTGTGGAAATAATTCTTGACTTGTGAAACATAAAACTTGTTGTCGAGTGGAGGGATTCAGTAACATACCACTAAGAAAAAAAAGAGAAAGCACTGCAAACTGGAACAAGAACATTGTTCCCACTATAGGCAAAGAAAACAAATCGCAGAACAACTCATGTGCTCCACTCTATCCCAAGAAGGACAAGGAAAGCAGGTGTTGAGAAATAGCAATGATTAGGTTAAAGTTGCAAGAATCATATAAAATCCAAGAGAAACAAAGAGGAAAAGGCATAAAGGCTCTCTTATGCAAATTCTAAAAGAAAAACTACATTTAGCATTTGGCCCTCCTTGTGCAAGGGTGATGGAACTTTCACAGATGACAACAAAGAAATGAGCGAAATATTGAGGCTACAGTATGATTCTTTTTTCAGTGAGCCCCTGAACACATTGAAGATTGATGATCCAGACGAATTCTTTATGAATGTGACAACAACATAGGACCAATTATCAGATGTCACCCTAACTTCACTGAACTTTGAAGTAGCCATAGATAGCATGTCCATGAACTCTTCACCAGGCCCAGATTCCTGAATTCTATATTCATCAGAATTCCATACTTTTCCACATCCTCACATTACTCATAGACAAGGTTATAAACTGTAGTACTGCATCATCCTTTGCAGACGACACTAGAATTTTCATGAGAGTAGACAATATAGAGGACTCAACAAACCTCCAGTCAGATGTTAATCAAGTCTTTCAGTGGGCCACAGAAAATAACATGATGTATAATGAGGATAAGTTCCTCTTAGTGCACAATGGAAAAAATTTAAATATCGGAAAAGAAAACCAGTATTGAATGTAATGAAAGAACAGTTTTTGGGTGAGCCACAGAGGCTCCAGTTTTTGGGTGAGCCCCAGAGGCTCCCTGAAGCTATCATACACTGATCAGTGCTATACTACTTAGTGTCATCAGTCACAGAGTTCTATTTGCCTCCCAGAAACCATAAGCCAGAACCTGGCCCCCCTCAGAAAGGCGCATGGAGCAATGGCCTATGATCCCTTTACATTTAAAGATTATCATTTTTGCCACCACCTAGGGACCCAGGGACCCACCTAGGGATAGAGAAAGAGCCTAGATACAGGGGAGACCAAGCAGCACTTAAATCTGCAGATATAGCTCCTTTGCACAAAGGGGGGGGGTAAAGCCTTGGCATAAAATTATAGGCCACTTGCCACTAACATCCACACATATAAAGTTTTGTGAAAGAGTGATTAGGAATCAATTTCTAGTTTTATGGAAAATAAGAGTTACACCACCCAGGACAACATGGATTTAGAGCATGAAGATCCTGTCTGTCACAGTTACTCAACCACTAGACAAAATCACAGAAGCTCTAGAAGAAAAGCAAATGCAGAGTAGTATACACAGACTTTGCAAAGAGCATTCGACAAATGTGATCATGGAGTGATTGCACACAAATGAGGTCAATGGGAATACTGGTAAGTAGGACGCAGGATATTCAATTTTCTGTCGAACAGTCACACAAAGAGTAACAGTCAATCAAATACAATCAAGTCCAAGTGCAGTTAAAAGCTCTG
>WNGS01100859.1:0-16048 GCA_020271785.1 Procambarus virginalis
AAGAGTACTCAGAGAAGACCTTGTGGATCCCTCACTGAACACTTTGATATTTTTCTTCTCCTACCACCCTATTCTTTTATATATATTTCTTTATATATACCCCCCTGTATATATATATATATATATATATATATATATATATATATATATATATATATATATATATATATATATATATATATATATATGTCGTACCTAGTAGCCAGAACGCACTTCTCAGCCTACTATGCAAGGCCCGATTTGCCTAATAGCCAAGTTTTCATGAATTAATTGTTTTTCGACTACCTAACCTACCTAACCTAACCTAACTTTTTCGGCTACCTAACCTAACCTAACCTATAAAGATAGGTTAGGTTAGGTTAGGTAGGGTTGGTTAGGTTCGGTCATATATCTACGTTAATTTTAACTCCAATAAAAAAAATTGACCTCATACATAATGAAATGGGTAGCTTTATCATTTCATAAGAAAAAATTAGAGAAAATATATTAATTCATGAAAACTTGGCTTATTAGGCAAATCGGGCCTTGCATAGTAGGCTGAGAAGTGCGTTCTGGCTACTAGGTACGACATATATATATATATATATATATATATATATATATATATATATATATAATATATATATATATATATATATATATATATATATATATATATATATTATATATATATATATATATATATATATATGTTATTAAATATGACCGAAAAAGTAAGATTAATAATTCTAACACGAATTTTCTCAATTTTCCTTATGTTTGTTTTTACTGATGACGGTAAATGAAAAATCAATTCTCCAAAATTCATTCTTTATTTCTTAGTCTGACGCGACACTTGAGCGCGTTTCGTAAAACTTATTACATTTTCAAAGACTTTAGTTACACACACTGAACAGAGTTTAAACAGCTTTTCTTTTTATACCTGCATTTGGGTGAGGTGACATGTTACAATGGTTTGGGGTGAGGTGAGAACAAACACAGAACACGAAACAATGGGTATAAGCTAAAGGGAAGAATAGATCTGTAACTGCAGAAGGCCTATTGGCCCATATTTCTTGATGTTTCTATATTGGAGCGGAGTCTTGAAGTGGGTAGAATATAGTTGTGCGTTAATTGGCTGTTGATTGCTGGTGTTGACTTCTTGATGTGTAGTGCCTCGCAGATGTCAAGCCGCCTGTTGTCGCTGTATCTATCAATGATTTCTGTGTTGTTTGTTAAGATTTCTCTGGTGATGGTTTGGTTGTGGGAAGAGATTATATGTTCCTTGATAGAGCCCTGTTGCTTATGCATCGTTAATCGCCTGGAAAGAGATGTTGTTGTCTTGCCTATATATTGAGTTCTTTGGGGCTTACAGTCCCCAAGTGGGCATTTGAAGGCATAGACGACATTGGTCTCTTTCAAAGCGTTCTGCTTTGTGTCTGGAGAGTTTCTCATGAGTAGGTTGGCAGTTTTCTTGGTTTTATAGTAAATCGTCAATTGTATCTTCTGATTTTTGTCTGTAGGGATAACGTTTCTATTAACAATATCTTTCAGGACCCTTTCCTCCGTTTTATGAGCTGTGGAGAAGAAGTTCCTGTAAAATAGTCTAATAGGGGGTATAGGTGTTGTGTTAGTTGTATCTTCAGAGGTTGCATGGCGTTTCACTTTCCTTCTTATGATGTCTTCAATGAAACCATTGGAGAAGCCGTTGTTGACTAGGACCTGCCTTACTCTACAGAGTTCTTCGTCGACTTGCTTCCATTCTGAGCTGTGGCTGAGAGCACGGTCGACATAAGCGTTAACAACACTCCTCTTGTACCTATCTGGGCAGTCACTGTTGGCATTTAGGCACATTCCTATGTTTGTTTCCTTAGTGTAGACTGCAGTGTGGAAACCTCCGCTCCTTTCCATGACTGTTACATCTAGAAAGGGCAGCTTCCCATCCTTCTCCATCTCGTAAGTGAAACGTAACACAGAATTCTGCTCAAACGCTTCTTTCAGCTCCTGCAGATGTCTGACATCAGGTACCTGTGTAAAAATGTCGTCAACATACCTGCAGTATATGGCCGGTTTCAAGTTCAAGTCGACTAAGACTTTTTCCTCAATAGTACCCATGTAGAAGTTTGCAAACAGGACGCCTAGGGGAGAACCCATAGCGACCCCATCTACTTGCTTATACATGTGCCCATCCGGGCTCAAGAAGGGTGCCTCCTTAGTACAAGCTTGGAGTAGTTTCCTCAGGATATTTTCTGAAAATATCCTGAGGAAACTACTCCAAGCTTGTACTAAGGAGGCACCCTTCTTGAGCCCGGATGGGCACATGTATAAGCAAGTAGATGGGGTCGCTATGGGTTCTCCCCTAGGCGTCCTGTTTGCAAACTTCTACATGGGTACTATTGAGGAAAAAGTCTTAGTCGACTTGAACTTGAAACCGGCCATATACTGCAGGTATGTTGACGACATTTTTACACAGGTACCTGATGTCAGACATCTGCAGGAGCTGAAAGAAGCGTTTGAGCAGAATTCTGTGTTACGTTTCACTTACGAGATGGAGAAGGATGGGAAGCTGCCCTTTCTAGATGTAACAGTCATGGAAAGGAGCGGAGGTTTCCACACTGCAGTCTACACTAAGGAAACAAACATAGGAATGTGCCTAAATGCCAACAGTGACTGCCCAGATAGGTACAAGAGGAGTGTTGTTAACGCTTATGTCGACCGTGCTCTCAGCCACAGCTCAGAATGGAAGCAAGTCGACGAAGAACTCTGTAGAGTAAGGCAGGTCCTAGTCAACAACGGCTTCTCCAATGGTTTCATTGAAGACATCATAAGAAGGAAAGTGAAACGCCATGCAACCTCTGAAGATACAACTAACACAACACCTATACCCCCTATTAGACTATTTTACAGGAACTTCTTCTCCACAGCTCATAAAACGGAGGAAAGGGTCCTGAAAGATATTGTTAATAGAAACGTTATCCCTACAGACAAAAATCAGAAGATACAATTGACGATTTACTATAAAACCAAGAAAACTGCCAACCTACTCATGAGAAACTCTCCAGACACAAAGCAGAACGCTTTGAAAGAGACCAATGTCGTCTATGCCTTCAAATGCCCACTTGGGGACTGTAAGCCCCAAAGAACTCAATATATAGGCAAGACAACAACATCTCTTTCCAGGCGATTAACGATGCATAAGCAACAGGGCTCTATCAAGGAACATATAATCTCTTCCCACAACCAAACCATCACCAGAGAAATCTTAACAAACAACACAGAAATCATTGATAGATACAGCGACAACAGGCGGCTTGACATCTGCGAGGCACTACACATCAAGAAGTCAACACCAGCAATCAACAGCCAATTAACGCACAACTATATTCTACCCACTTCAAGACTCCGCTCCAATATAGAAACATCAAGAAATATGGGCCAATAGGCCTTCTGCAGTTACAGATCTATTCTTCCCTTTAGCTTATACCCATTGTTTCGTGTTCTGTGTTTGTTCTCACCTCACCCCAAACCATTGTAACATGTCACCTCACCCAAATGCAGGTATAAAAAGAAAAGCTGTTTAAACTCTGTTCAGTGTGTGTAACTAAAGTCTTTGAAAATGTAATAAGTTTTACGAAACGCGCTCAAGTGTCGTGTCAGACTAAGAAATAAAGAATGAATTTTGGAGAATTGATTTTTCATTTACCGTCATCAGTAAAAACAAACATAAGGAAAATTGAGAAAATTCGTGTTAGAATTATTAATCTTACTTTTTCGGTCATATTTAATAACATATGTCTACAGGAAAGACTGCTACCAAAATATACTAATATATATATATATATATAATAAAATATCATCTCCCAAATTATATAAAATGTTGTGGTTGTGTGTGTGCGCGCGCGCGTGTACAATTATATATTCAACAGAAGTGGCAAGGACTATAACAATTAAAGTAATAACAGGCTTCATCACTGAACACAATGTCATCTAGGGAGGTGGTTAAACCACACAATGTCTGAGCTGTGCATTCAGAGTTCCACTCATTTGACTCGTCTCAATATAATTCATGAACCAAAGTTTCTTACATATGGAAAGTTTCCAGAATTTTCGTAGTGGACATGTGACAAATTCAGAATTCCCCACTAGTTTTCTCAGTGTTTTGAGACTCCTGGCAGTGGTCCTGTTACCTACTCCGCTCTTGCCACCGACTCGTGCCTAACACAGAGTTATCTTTACCCAGCCCTATCAAGATTCTGTCTAAAAGGATGGATCCCCAAAACTCCTCTGATATAATAAACATAGGCACCAGAGGTGAACTGAAGGTGAAGAGGTGAACACAAAAACACTAATTAAAGTATAACATGTATATTTATCTTAGACAAAAGTTGTGTTCTCTGGCTATACACACATCTATACTTGTAATAATAATATGAATAGGTGGCTTCATACAATATATCTTGTAATCACTGATTAGAATATTTAACCTAGCCACAAAACACAAGAACATACCTATACTTAGCTCTAGGTGTTTCCCAGATCAACTCCCCCACGAACCACTGAAGTGGCAGGCTCGCATCAATTGCGCTTTGGCTATTCCCGCAGTTACCACAAGGCAGATACATTCTCTAATAAAACACACTACATACGAAAGTTACCACTTTCAGACACACTATAATACTAACAATGTTTTGTTCATTCTAATAATATAATTAAACAAATAGTAATTTTAGTAATTTAAGAATATTTATTAATGTATATAATGGTTCAACAAGCTGGCAACGTACACTGGCGGACTCCTCTCTATCAAACTCACACATCCAAGACCTGTTCGTCCAACATGAAAAATCATGTACAGTATATACCACAAGTTGAGTACCAGTGTAGAAGCATCGATGGTATTATGGACATTATTAATTATGATGTAAACATTTTATAAATATAGACTTGAGAAAAAGGGAACAAGGCTGGATGCACTGAGTGTTACCTGATACTGTCATGTTCATAGCAAACGGCACCATCCGTTTGTATGCGCTGCGTTTCATACGCCAGCAGTAGAAAAACAGAGCGTACAGGACGCCCGCCAAGCTTGGAAGCTGCTAGTCATATATCTTTTATAAGTATTAAAGTCAGTAACCAAGCAATGGCTTTATATCAACCCTACAACCAGGACTTCCTCAGCATTACACAGCACCACACTGGCGACGAGGATAAACTGTGAACGCAGGTATTTGTCGCCCCGGAGGAGAAGTCGTGCTGTCTGTGAGCACCATACCAATGCTGTGCTACCAATGCTGTGTGCTGACCGAGGCTGTGTGCTAACCAATGCTGTGTGCTAACAAGCTGTGTGCTGAGGAATCTGCGATATCTGCCGATTCTGTGTACGAAACGACGCTTTGATGCTGTGTACAAAACCCGATGTTTTGAGTACGAAACGACGCTCTGTGCTACACAATTCTTCATGCTGGTGATGCTGTGAACTGTCTGCTGTGTTGACAGTGCTGAAAACTCCTCAAACAACATCGCTGCCAACTGCTGTGCCAACTGCTGTGCAAGCTGCTGTGCAGCTATGAGTAGGAACAACACCACATGTACACAAGGCTAGGTAAGAGGTCAGTTGCTGCTGTATTGTGCACTGTTGTGAACTTTTGCATTAAAATGCTTGTGTGCTTTCAAACTTTTAAAGTAATTACAATGAATTCTTAACTTACATATACAGTGTAGTAAGTGTTTAGTATTCTGAGGAACATTTAAGTGATAAGTTAACATTTATACAGTTAAAATGGCAAATATACCTCAGTTTCCTGCATTTGATCCCGACTGTGACCAGACAAACCTGTCACAGAGGTGGACCAGATGGCTTAAAAGGTTTGAAATTTTTTTATTGTTTCTGACATCAAAAGTGCTGAAAGAAAACATGCCTTTCTACTTCATTGTGTAGGTGATCGAGTTTGCGACATCTTTGACACACTGAAAGACACTGGTGGTGTCAAAGATTATGACATTGAC
This sequence comes from Procambarus virginalis, assembly GCA_020271785.1. Taxonomy (NCBI): domain Eukaryota; kingdom Metazoa; phylum Arthropoda; class Malacostraca; order Decapoda; family Cambaridae; genus Procambarus; species Procambarus virginalis. The sequence continues at coordinate 5,986 of WNGS01100859.1, forward strand.
AAAGCCAAATTAACTGAACATTTCAAACCTAGGCAAAACACTGCTATGGAAATTATGCATTTCAGGAGAGCCAAACAACTCTCTAATGAAACTGTTGATCAATACCACAAACGTTTACAAGGTTTGGCAGCCCATTGTGAATTTGCTGATGTTGACAAAGAAATGAAACGACAAATAATTGAAACATGCACATCTACACGTCTCCGTCGAAGAGCTCTAGAACTTGTCGATGATGAAAGTTCTCTTACCAAGATACCGGATATTGCTCGTCGAATGGAAGATGCTGCACGTGATGCTCGTGTCATGGAGTGCAGTGCAAACAACTGTTCTACCACTGTTACTAACAGTGATGAGGTGCGTAAGGTTCAGGGAGGACACCGTGATCAAAGAAAATATCATGGCAAACCTAACTGCAAATTGAGCCGAGAACCACATCACAACTGGAGTCATGGAACATGACTCAAGCACTCACAACGATCCACATCAGAGGGTATCAACAATAAATGTTACAATTGTGGAGGAGACTACCCACACCAAGGTAATGTTTGTCCTGCTCAAGGTAAGAAATGCTATGAGTGTGGAAAACTAGGTCATTTTGATGCTGTCTCTCGTTCCGCACTAAAGAAACCACAGTCGGTGAATAAAAGCACTGTATGAGGATCAGGTCATAGGGGTCGAGGTGGCAAACACAATATTGCACCTCATATCCAGAATGTTAATAATGTACAAAACATGTCATTATACCAAGTCTGAGATGACAGTGAATGTGATTATACTTATGAAGAAAAAGGAATCACAGAATGAAATGATCATCCAAAAACACAGAGATTATAGTATACATTGCTGGTATTTGTCTCAAAGTTCTCATTGATACTGGATCAAACATTGACACCGTTGCTGAGTGCCACTATGAGAAATTCAGAAAAGTTCCCAAAGCTTGAGAACTATAATGGCAAATCCACTGCCTATTCTTCAAAGGTAGCCTTGCCAGTGATTGGAACTTTCACTGCAGAGATTAAGTCAGAGTGCAATGCTCATTACTACATTCCATGTTGTTAGGAATGCAAAGAAGTCTTGTCGGAAAATCCGACACATTTACTAATATCAATCCAATTTGCAGATAATATTGCTGCTGTGTTGTATACACAAGTTAACCCATAGAAAATTTAACTTGTAGTGGAATTTTCCGTCTATAGAAAACGGGATATCATTGCCACATACTATTATAATTCACCAGCTATTGTGTTGGAATTATTCTTAATTACATTAGTCTTTGGACTTTTACCACCATAAACCATCTTATTTAAATTAACTTAATTATCAGAATCAAAATAGAGTAAATGTGACCCTTCTATCAAGTTACTGACATCTCTACAAAGTGAGGGAGGCGTCAGTCAGTAGGATGTGGTCAGCCATTGGCGCAGAGAGCAAATTCGGCTCCTATCATCAGCCATTGTTATTGTTAAGACCAAAGTCGTTGGAGCGAGTAACAGCTCCTATAAATTCTCTTGGACGAAGTGTGACGAAGATCAGAGTAGTGGTCTTCCATCATCAACACGCTGTCAACAAATACAAGGGAGGTGTCTTTCCGAAACCCGTTTATCTAATCATTTTGGACATTAATGTTAGGTAGATATTATTGGGCAACCGGTTAGAACACGAATGATCAACTCAAAAAGGTAATTAAGCCTTGGTCTATATGATTCATTATACAGTGTTTTCTCTGATATACCTGTCATATATTAGGATTCTGGCTTTATAGCAAGCGCCCTTTGACAGGTCAAGAAGAGGAAGCAAGACTTGGTATCAGTTACTGGATGTTGGAAACTGCCTCAAAATAGGATAATTTGGTGTCTACATCCTAGTTATATCTGGTGAACTAAGCCTGCTGTATAATAAGGAACCTCCTCAATGTATACTAATGAGTAGATAATACTGTAGTTTGACTGGCTGCATATATATAAATTTAATGTAAACCCCCCTAATGTGTATGGATCGATTTGTGAGATTATTGCAGAAATACAGTCCACTCAACATCATACCAATTGCTATCGAAATATATAAATTAACATAAATATAAATTCTATATAAATTCATATAAATTAAATATATATAAATCTCACAGGTCGGTACCCACAAGTCTCTACTCAGTTACAAGACTTCCACCAAATTGGAACTTCTTCAGCTTTCTAATGCTGTAGCAGTGGAATCTGCAAACAATATTAATGCTATTGTTGCTGAATTTTCTGATCAATTTGAACCCATACATTGTTCTACTGATAGCAAAGTTCATCTACACATCAACCCAGATGTGATTCAAGTTGCCGAGGAATATGCACACTCTGTAACCTGTGATGCAGTCCCTAAGGCTCTCACTCTTGATGAAATCCGTACTGCAACCCTAGAGGACCCATCTCCGCAAGCAACAGTGGATGCATTGACTAAGAAAAAGTTTCCACGCATCTCACCCCCAGGAGTTGACCAAGATGCATTCAAAGCACTTGAAAGCATCCAGACAGAATTACGTGTTACGGAACAACGCGACACTGTGCTGTGAGGTACTCGTATCGTCATTCCAGCAGCGTGCTCTAAAGCTTGCACATCAAGGACAAGGACACCAAGGTCTTGTTAGGACCAAACGGTTGCTACGAGAAAAGGTGTGAATTTTCCTGGCATTGATCGTCAAGCAAAGGACATGCATGATGCCTGTGTCCCTTGCCAAGCTGCAGTGGATATTTGAAGACCAACACCTCTACAACCTTCACCACTACCTGCTGCGCCATGGACGGAAGTATCGATGGACTTCTGCGGACCGCTACCAACTGGAGAGTACTTGATGGTAGTCATTGATGATCACTCACGTTATCCAGAAGTAGAAATCATCACTTCCACATCTGCAAAGTCTGTCATCCCGAAACTCGACAAGATCTTTTCAAACTTTGGCATTCTTGAAGTTCTCAAGACGGACAATGGACCGCCATTCAATGGACAAGACTTAGCCAGCTTTGCTGAGCATATTGGATTCAAACATCGCCGTGTGATGCCACTACATCCTCAAGCAAATGGAGAAGTCGAGAGATTCATGCAACCTCTCATAAAAGCGGTACGCTGTTCTCATGCCAAAGGACGTTCCTGGAAGCAAGCTATGTATGCTTTTCTCAGGAACTACCGTGCAACACCACATGGAACACTGGGGAAGTCGCCTGGTGAACTCTTATTTGGACGTCCTATGAAAATCACACTACCTGTCATGCCAGCCGAGGTAACGGATAAACGTCTCCCTCAGAAGGATGCACTAGCCAAGGGCAAAATGAAAATTGCTCATGATCAATGTGCAAAGAAACAATTCATAAAGGTTGGAGACACTGTTCTAGTTAAAAAGAAAAAAAGAGGGAAAGTTAGATATGCCGTATGATACAAAACCATATAAAGTGATTAGTGTAAAAGGAACTATGGTAACAGCGAGTAATAGAGATCATAGTATAACACGTAATATGGCTTATTTCAAAGTCATTCCAACTAGTGTAGAAAATGAAGAAGTGCAAAGTCGTACAAACGATAAAGAAAAAAAAAGTTATAACCCAACAAACAATTCATCAAGGGATATTCTTGAATTTACGGACTCTCGTCCTGAATGTCATGTTAGCCCTAAGCAGTTTGATGATTGTGTTCTTATGTAATGCAAAGTATTTACTTATTATGCTAAACTAAATTTAATATTGTTTGAATAATGCAGATCTCTCATTCAATATTTTGTAACTTTATAGTACAGTTTCTTTCATTTTTGTTTAACATTGCATTTGTATTTTTTAACTTTGATATCCTGTGTGGTGAAAATTAAGTTGATTAAATTCCTTGTGTGCTTAATTAATGTTAAATGTATGCAACATCTTTTCATATGTTAATAACTTACTTTGTGTTAATAACTTTGCTTTGTGCTACAAGCATGGTAGACATCTCTCCTTTACTTTAAAAAGAATGAATACAGGATGTCATGTTCATAGCAAACGACACCATCCGTTTGTATGCGCTGCGTTTCGTACGCCAGCAATAGAAAAACAACGGAGAGCGTACAGGACGCCCGCCAAGCTTGGAAGCTGCTAGTCGTGTATCTTTTATAAATATTAAAGTCAGTAACCAAGCAATGGCTTTATATCAACCCTACAACCAAGACTTCCTCAGCAACACACAACACTACAGATACCAGGCAGTTTACGACAGAAGTTGTGGTGTGTAATTGTTTCTTTGTCGTGTGAAAATGTCTATTGGTCACAAGAGCTTGGGTGTACATAGTGCAGCAGCTATCAGTAAAGTGTTTATACTTGCACATTGTTAAGACATACTTTAAAAAGGCGTACTGTTTTTTCAGGTGTGAGGGACTCCAGGTCTTGTCCACCGTCCATTGCCAGTGTTGGTGATGCAGCTTCTGACACAGCACGAGGGACTACAGGTCTTGTTCACCATCCATTCTTGTTTATTAGAAATAAATTGTTTATAAGGAATCGAATGTGAAAGATAGTTAATTATGTATGGGTTTTAAAATTTATACAAAAGTTTCAATAAATAACTTGGCAATTTTAAACAGGATTAAATATGGCATAGCAATTACACTAGAACTTATTCAGCAGCTTTTATGACGTTCCAGGAATCCCACACCGCTAATAAACTCTACATATTCCAGGGGTCCCACGAGATACTAATGGCATCTGAGAGATACCAAAATGGTCTCCAATCAATGTCAGTAAAAAATGCAGATGCATCAGCCAGGAGCACCAGTTGCACACCAGGCAGCAGCACCAGTCACACACCGGGCAGCAGCACCAGTCGCACACCGGGCAGCAGCACTAGTCGCACATGAGTAAATGAAACTAGGGGGAGGAAATAGGAGACCAGACACTGGATACAGAATGGGAGATGGTTCTTTACGAGACGAACAGCGAGAAAGAACTAGGGGTTGATATCACTCAAAACCTATCTCCTGAAGCCCACATCAAAAGAATAACATCTGCGGCGTATGTGAGGCTGGCTAACATCAGAACTGCCTTCAGAAACTTGTGTAAGGAATCTTTCAGAACCATGTATACCACGTATGTAAGGCCAATCCTGGAGTATGTGGCCCCGGCATGGAGCCCGTACCTTGTCAAGCACAACTCCCTCCCCATCCGGCCCGTTGGCACCGTGAAGGGGGGCTTGATGGTCGGCTGCCGGAGTGTGATGCTCCATGGGACAGTCCTCTGTCCTTTCGTTGCCTTAGGCTCCTGCTGCTGTCCTCTCCAATTGTGCTGGATCACTTTTCCTTTTTCTTATGTTTCGTTTTTCACCCCCTCTTCTCCTATCTGCTTGTCGTTTCCTTCTGACTTTTACTTGTTTCGGTTATTCTTTTCGGCTTTTTCTATTTTGATGCCGGGGTTCTTGGGGAGGCATACTCTTGCACCTGTATAACTGTAGTACCCAACGTCTTGAACGAGGGGACCCTTTTATTGTTAATCCTCCTTTCGTCACTGAACCTGATCTCGACGGACTGACAGTTCTTAAGGTGGCGTTTGTGGGGCGTATACTCACGACGCACCACTAGGGGGCCACGGCATGATCAGCAATAGCTTCTTGTTGGGTGTCCTGCCTCTAATTGTGGCTCCATGGTGGGTGTGGGGGCACATTCGTGAATGAAAGTCTTTCCTCGTTTCTATGGCAGATAATGTTTCCCTTGTACCTTTTCAGGCTCGTGGGTTGGGCGACCAAGCCCCCCAAGTCGGACTGTGTTGGAAGACCAGGCCCTGTAGCCCCCGCTGCATTGGGCCCCGACTTTGCTCCTACTTTGACCCTCCTGACTACTCCTCTCCCTCTTCTGTGGAAAGGTCTAGTTCCCAGCCCCCAGTGGTGACCACATCGTCCCCTGTCACGGCTCCGTCTCTCATTGTGACTACTGCGCCTTTTACCCCTTCTCACTCTCGGGGTTCTCAACGTCGTCCCCGCCACGGCTGCACTCGCACGATCCCTTCTCATACTTACAACGCCTTGTTTGGTTCCGCTACATGGGCTAAATACGTTGATCTCCAGCATCTGGATTCTACAACTCATGACGATTTCTCCCTCCATAAACACCTTTATTGATTCAGTAGATTCCTCTGTTACTTTTAACCCCACCAATTACAGTATGTGTGTCGTTGCTGTTCCTTCTCAGGATGCAGCTACTCGCTTAGCCGCTTTGTCCTGCATTGGGGAGACCCCTGTTCGGGTCTCCAAAAACGCTCGCTTAAATGCCAGTGTTAGCACTGTTCTTTTCCCACACCATGTTGCTACTGGTGCTAGGGACCTCAAAGACTTCCATGAGGATATTAAACATATCCTCGAAGCCTAAGGCCATTTTGTCCTCCAGGTGTACACGTTTACTCGACCCCCTCGTGGTCGTCGCCGCCAACCCCTTCGAGTTGTAAAAATCACCTTTGATAGTAGGGCCCTTCCGCCCTTTACTATTCTTGCCGGTGCCAGAAGCTCCGTTCAGGAGTACATCCCTCTCCTAGACTTTGCAATAAGTGTTGGAAGTTTGGGCACGGTGTACTCAAGTGCAAAAGTACTGTGTATCTATGCCCCATGTGTGGGGCCGATGATCATTCGAAGTCCGAGTGCACTTCTACCCAGGCTTGCTGCCTCAATTGCGGTGAGGCCAACCTTACCTTCTCACTCTCGTGTATACACTACAAACTGGAGGAAGCCGTCCTCAACTTGAAACACCGTGATCGTCTGACTTTTCCTGAAGCAAGATGCAAGTTCGTCGTCTCACCCTTTCGCGGGTGTATCCTACACTCGCGTGTTGCGTTCCACCTCTCCTCGTCTTCCCCCTTCCTCAGTCTCACAACTGTTTCCAGGCCTTAGACCCAAACACGCGCCCTCCACCTCCTCCCCTATTCCTTTGCGTCATGTCCCGAAAGGTTTCCTTCCTGGTTCTCCACCTGGAGTTTCCCTCTTCCTGCCCAGTCCACCATATCTCCTATGTCATCTTTCCCATCTCCTCCCACTCTTTCTTCCCAACCCTCCCCCCAGTCTCTTGACCCTCCATGCCGTCTGTCTGTCCAGGCTGATGTCCATCATCCTACCAGCAATCTTTGTGTAGTCGCTCCCGTTCCTCTTCTCCTGCTCAGACCATCGAGTCTGTCGCCTGGTACGTTGTTACCGGCACACCTGTCTCATCGAGTCAGAAATGTAAGACTGGATCCCCTCCTTCTTCCTCCCCAGCGGGTAAGAAGGTATCGCTTTCTTCCTCGCCCCCCTCTCTCTGACTCTATCACTACGTCCCTTCCCATTTCAGTGGTCGAGCCCCTGTCGCAGATATGGAGGTTTCTTTCGTCCCCGATTCCCTCCGGTTGCTGCCCTTGCTGAGGTGCACTCCCTGATTCCTGCCCTCCCCCCCTTCTCTAGCTGTCCTTGACTGCCGTTCTCAGTTGTCTCCTCCAGACCCCGTCAATCCGCCTCTAGTCTGTCCTCCCGCTCTCTTCCCTCCTAATGAAGTTTATCCTTCCCTCCTAAGTTACTAAGTTTACCCATGCCCCCTAACCCTGATTTTGGTGACCCTGCTCCTGATCCTGAGATTCTTTAATAAACTGTGTTCTTCTTTACATTTGTTTCTTTATTGTTCTCTGTTACTGTCCTTTCTCTTTCATAATGTATATCCTTCAGTGGAATATTCATGGATTTTATGCCAACTTCCATGAACTCCAACTTCTAATTACAGTTTTCACCACATTGTTCTGCTGCCTGTGTTTTGTGGGTAAATGGTATACAGTGTCATGGAGAGGTGGGCTGGGGCCCCGCTAGAAAGGGGCTGCTAGGGGCTCAGAAGGCAGAATATTCAGCCCCTCCAACTCTTGGGATTCACCAGTATCTCCTGGTCCCACAGGAGAGGACAAGTAATACCCACCACCACAGGTCTTTGCCCCCACCCACTAGGAGTGCCACTGATTCACCCTAGGAGCCCTTCAGTCAACCACGGGGAAACTGCTATTAGCAATTCCGGCCTAGACCCTTGGAGAAGTGAAGGAACACCCAGGCTTACCTTTTAACAATAACTTCCCCTGAATCTTGCCTGCCAGACAAAAAGTTGCAGGAATTCCTTTCCCGCATTTCACTATCTTCTTTCAACAAGGTCAGCCAGCTGGGTTGAGATCTCTGCACCCCAGCAGTGCAGTTCAGTGGATGTATTCTATAATGCTTGTTGCCAAAGTGTTGCTATTCCTACTCTCCAGTTACTATATTGCTTGTTGCCAAAGTGTTGCCACCATTTCGGCTCTGATACTGGGTGGATGGCCTAGGGTACACTTTTATATAAGTCTATGCTGCTTTACCACTCTCCAGACAATAAGAACTTCCATAGAAAACGTGATGTTCCCTAGGTGGGACTATATTATCCCTCGTGTATGCTCATAGAGATTATTATGGAGGCGCACTTAAACACCCCCATGATAAAATATGTGAATTTACTGACATAAGCTACATGATCACATATACAATTAAATTCAATACAGGAATGGTAAATAAGAATAAACAATCTAGAGATCGTCAGCAACTCTTCTTTCACGATCTCCAACAACTCCTTCAACTGGGCAGATTAAAAAAAAAAGGAGCCACACTCACAGAGGGGCCTCTTTGTCGCCACCTCTTCAACTTCCCCGTCGTCCAAACACACTGTCCTCTTCAACAGTCCTGGACACAAGCTGCTCTGCAGCCTATTCTACTACTAATGTATCAATGTTATACTGTAACATACATAGGTAAATATCGTGGCCTATCTAGCCTACTCAGACAAGGGGTAATGAGAGGGAAATTGATCTACCTTTACATTTCCTTGCTCACGACGCCTGTCCCTCGATGGTGTGAGGTTCCCACGCTTGCCGAGTCGGTCCTTGACGATCCAGAAACATGATATGTATGGAAGCATGATATCTCGGTTACCAAGAGACAACAGTTTACATGTATATTGTGACGGGTCGGTGGCGGAGGATGGCAGGGCAGGGTGTGCTGTCCTAATAAGGGATTATACGGAGTTTGGGACTGTGGACAGGATAATTGAACTCCGGCTTAGTAATTATATATCATCCACACAAGCTGAACTGCAGGCCATTCTGGCATGTTTGGAGGAAGTACGTCATGACAACAAAAATGTTTTTGTATTTGTCGATAGCCGAGGAGCACTTGAGTCCTTAAACAGTCGAAACCCAGTCTTCGTCTCCATAGTTGAGGATTGTAAGAGAAGAATAACTGAGATACAGCTGAAAGGACATAGTGTGAAATTCATGTGGATTCCATCTCATGTTGGAATAATGCTGAATGAGGCGGCAGATGACTTGGCCAAACGTGCCACATCAAAACCACAATTAAGTTGACATTGAATGTGAATTCACAATGAGACAAATTCGAAGCAAAATCAGAAATATTCAGGCACAGGCAGGAGCGGAGAGGAGAGATCTAATGTATGAGAGAAGTCAACCATGCAACACTACATGTATGTGAGTCAAAACACCCATTTCACTTATGGTAAAAGGAGAAATGCTTGGAGTGACTCTGTGTACATGCGGCTCAGGCTTGGGTACAATTATTACTGGGAATATGGGATAGGTGGTCATGATAATGACACGAAGTGTAAACTATGTAGTATGTTAAGGTCTCACACCCTTGCCCATTATGTTCTTGATTGTCCGTTGATTAATGTATATAGAAACACTGAGATAAGGACTGTTCCTGAACAATAGCCTGGATGTGTCACAACGGAAAGGTTGATGAAATTCTTGAGAGATATAAGAATTTTGCACCAAGACTGTAATATTTTGTTGAATTATCTGCATGTCTCTTGCAAATTGTCTATACAGTATACCTAGGTCATAAAAGTATTTGTGTACGTCTGATATCCTACTTCTCGTGAAGGAGGAAATGTATATGTTATCTCTCAGAATGTTTGGTAATATGATTATTGTTTGTGATGTGTGTATATGTATTAACACGATGTACTGAACGGGGTGAGAATAGCTTGAGCTACCTCATCCCTTTGTGTGTATTTTACATCAATAAACTT
>WNGS01100863.1:0-11145 GCA_020271785.1 Procambarus virginalis
TGATCCCATAAATCTATTAATCATTACTAACCCTGATAACATTATTCCACAATTAGAAAGTACATTCAGTGATAAATATTATTTATGGCAGTAGAATACTTGCCAAACACAATTAATACTCTTGTGTTCATTTAATTTCTTATACACATAATTTCTACCAGTGTATATATTATATAAATTACAAAATCCATAAACATAGCACTATTTTACACATTATTGCACCACATTTATTGTAGTTATTATACCAACCCAACAGAGGTAGGATATTTCAGACTGACACGGTACTAAGATTTGTACAAATTCAGTCTACACTATTAGCTGCATTAATAGGTAGGATTATTACCTAACTAGTACTGTTAGACAGTGCTGATGCATTATTATTTTAAGTAGTGCTGACCCTAATGGGTGGGATTAACCATTTATTGTGTGATTACATTTATTACATGTTTCTATGTACATCTTTGAGTGTTACTGTAAGTTCACTACCCATCCAAGGCTGATTTTGAAGAGCTAAGCTAAGGAACACCTGTAGTGATACCGAGGCACCACTCAAATCTTACTTACTTATTATTAGGTAGGTAGCTAACCTCCAAATGAGGTAAATTACAATCAGCCTCAAGAAAATATCACGCTGCCAATAATTATACCTGCTCTACATAAAGGAGCAAGTACCATAGCTGTCCAAGTAGCTATATAAGCCCTATAAGGCTCAAACTTACTGCCAGAATGGCTACTCCAGAAAAAACTGGAAGATACTTGAAAGGTCTTCAAAATCACCTGTCAAGACTACTTGACAAATGTGACAACTGTTTAGGAACTAACTCAGTTGACGTCGTCAGGCTAAAAATTTCCACAAAGGTGGCTAGCCAAAAATATGACCAAGTAAAGGATATAATCGAGTCTTATAGGAACATACTCCTTGTCAGTAATACTGACCCAGATGATTCGAGTCTGATAGAATCTGATCTTGCCAACTATGAAGATATAATTCAAGACAAGTTAGATCACTATAACAAAGTGCTTGCAACAAAATGTTCCTGATTAGTTAGAACATTTTTGTAGTAGACCTACACCCAAGCAAGCACCCAGCTCAGATGAAATACATGAGCTACCTCAAAATGAGGAGAATCCTCTAATCAATACTGATCACTACACAGGATCAACAACTGAAGTTCAATCTTCATTTTCTACCATCTCATCTAATATAACTTCACGTAATAATTCATTTACAGAGTCTGATCAATTTTCAGACAGCTCTTTTCAATATTCCCTGGATTCTATAAATTCAATGCATGAGGCTACTGAATTAACTAGCTCCTCACAGGAACCCAGAGAAACAAGTGAAGCTGCAGATGAAACTCTTAGTGAAGCTGCAATAGCCAGTGAATCTGAACCAGAAAATGATAAAGCTGAAGCTGCAGCAGCAGCCGAAGCTGTAATTAAAGCTGAGGCTAAGCAAGAAGCCTTAAGCAACACAAGTAATAGTCATAATTACTCACACCAGCCTTCTAGAGTAAGTGCTAAGAATGAGAAGACTGTTATAAACCTTGTACACCAATTACAGGGGTACCTCAGTTTAAGAGTTTAATTCGTTCCTCATAGAGACGGAGACGGCTCGTATTCCGAAAACTCGCATTCCGAAGCTAATTTCCCCATAAGAAATAATGAGAAATAAATTAATCCGTTCCTGACTACCCCAAAAACCCAACATCAAACTAAATTTTTATACCTAATTCATCTAAATAAACCTACAAAACTATGTTCAAGTTATTACTTACCTTGCTGTTGAATGCTGTAGGCGTATGGAAGATGGTGAGGAGGGGGGAGGAGGAGAGGAGTTACTGTTTGGAAGGGGCGTCCCCTTCCATTATCACATCAGGCAGTGAGGACTTCACTGGTATGCACACTCTGGCACATTTTGCCTGCATACCATTAGGACTTGCTTGTTTTACTAAGAATTTGTCTAAAGACACTTGTTTTTCCCTACATTTTAACACTTGTCTGTAGTAAGACACCACATTATCATTTAAAAGGTCAATGCAACGGCCTGCTACAGCTTTATCTGGGTGAGTTTTTTCAACAAAACTTTGCAGTTCTTCCCATACTTCACACATTTTCTTAATCAAGAAGGGACATCCTCTACTGCCTCTACTCACAGCTATTTTCTTAGGTTGAACCTTACCAATGGCTTTCTTGAGACCCATGGTGAGATATATAATAACAAATTGTATAGTCAAATGACCAAAAATCCAACAAAACACTGAAAATCCGGGTGAAGAATTGATGTGGGATAGTCACTGGGCGCGAGACAATGGTAAACTGAGGGGCGGAGGGGCGACGATCGCCGAACCACCACACACTGGGTCGCCCTGAACGTGCATCAACAAACTCGCGTTCCGAGGTAACCCTCGCCTTCCGAGACATATTTTCCGAGGAAATCCTGCTCGTATTCCGAAAAACTCGCATACAGGGACACTCGTGCTCCGAGGTGCCACTGTACTAGATTTATCTGCACCAGAACAATCAGTTGACTCTTTACAAGCTTTTAGTTTTCAGCTTGAGTCACTGTTAAATTCCTTCAGTAAAGAGATGGATCACCCAACTGCTGAGTGGATGACTAAAATTTTCATCCAGAGAAAACTGTCTGGTGACACACTCATTAAATTATATTTATACCAGAATGGTAATGTCTTGTCAACGCAGGATATATTTGCAGGTTTGTGCAATATAAGCAATCAATCAGCAAACCAGGCACTTAATGCTTCTTCTGAATGCACCGAAATTGTACCCACATCAGTTTCCTTACCTGGAACTCCTAAAGTGACACTGTCACTACGTAATAAGGGTACTAATAATCAATGTAATAACAACAGGTCAAAAACTGATTCATCAGTAAGACCTAAGAGCCCCATAAGTGCTCCTAAGGGACCTAAGAGCCCCACAGGTGTTCCTAAGAGACCTAATAATCCAAAGAGCACTCCCAAGAGCCCAGTAATTGTTCTCCAGAGTACACCAAGTACTCCCAAGAGAATAAATGACAAGCAAATGCAAACAGCAAAACCTTCACAACCTGCAGTTACTGTTTCACCTAAACAGGTAACCCCTAAATGAGCTGTAGGATGGGGTTCATGTTTGTTTTGCACTCAAAACCATTCTCTGTACAAATGTACTAATTATTCTAATAGAGACACACGAGTCAGACGACTCAAACAGTTACACAAATGTACTTGGTGTCTCAAATCACATAATGTTAATAGCTGTAACACCCCACTGAACACCTGCAATAGGTGTAGACAGGGCAAGCATCATGCTGCACTGTGCAAATTTCTAAAGACAAATTATGTCAATCCTAGAATAGGAAGTAGAGAATCTACACCAGTACAGTGCTGCAAGGTGCGAGATGTGTACAGCGTAATTTCACCAGCATCTCAAGTGGATGCAACTTTGCCCACTGCCCAACTCAAGTAAAGAACAAAGGAGTCAAGATCACCACTCGTGGATTATTTGATCAAAGATCCCAGAGAACTTTCATTACTCAGAAAGCGGCAGAGGCACTCAATTTACAACCAATCAGACAGGTAAAATTAAACCTGTCAGCGTTCATGATAAATCGAGGACCCCAAGAATACTCAGTAGTTCAACCACTTGTACGACTAGGTAGTCATGTCAAGGCTATCCAAGCCATTGTTGTAGATCAAATACCTTTTGACCTAAATATTAAGGGTCTGGGGTACACAGCCCACCTCCTGCAGGAACGTGACATTAATTTGGCTGACAGCGAGTTAATGTCTGACCGCCTTAATGTAAATGTACTAGTGGGAGCAGACTATTATTACCAGTTCATAACTGGACATGTTAAACGATTGGGCATGAATATGCTCCAATCTGCAGGTGGCTACTTTTGACAGGCAAACTTTTAAACCTGAAGAAGCCTATGCCTGCCAACAATAATAAATTAGTCAGCAGTAAATCAGCAGTAAATCAATTCTCCAGCAGCAAGCTAAAATGAGAAACACAGCTGAGTAATAAACCCAGACTGAATGTAGTACAATTAGTATTCACCGAGATATTTTATAGCTCTCAGTGGAAATCCAGTGGTCCGTACTTAAACAAGTACATGTCACAGCGACCAAGCCATTGAATCCACTGCAGACCTAGAATTATTCTCGACGAGTAATAATTGACCACACTCAGTCTCCCTAGGTAATAAATAATATTAGGCTAGAGAATCAAGCACTCCCTAGGTAATCAATAATATTAGGATAGAGAATCTAGCACCCAATGCATCTAGCATTTCCTGAATTTAGCAGTAACACGAAGTCATCAAGCAACTTATAAACTTGTAAATTCACTAGGACCAAGGTCCACAATACCTGCGCTTAAGGTTTGCCAAGAAAACCTTATTAATTCGACGTTTTCTGCACTAAGAATTAGTGAAAAATACTTGCATCAATTTTTGTTTGAGCTGTTTTTCTTTCATTTCTGCTTAATTATTGTAGGAGTGCAGCACGAACAAACTTGCAAACTTACCAATACGAAAATGAATCTACAGAGAACTAATAACCCGTGAAACGTTTAGGTTGGGAAAATGTTACATATTATCTTTGAATAGGATTAATTGTGGCAGTAATTAAATTTTCAGCAACCTTAGGTTTCCTTTCGTTTAATGCATTACCATTAAACCATAGCATTGTTACTTAACATGCTTAATGAGCTCAATATAGCTCACTTCTGAGTTAACGTAATATTTGAGCACTTTAACCCTTAAATGGCGCATAGCTATATACCATTTGACACCCACAGGCGCATACCAAAAAAAAAAAAAAAAAATTCTTCCTAACCTGTTAATTTGTGTTCACTGATCACGGGAAAAATAATAAAAAAATTGTAAGTGGCATATATTGCCTACTATAGGGCGGGGAAGTCTGGCACAAAATAGGCGCTGACTCAGTGTGCGTCCCAGGCGGTCTGTTGATCGCCAGCTGTCAGGCCAGAGTTGCCACAAAGAGATAATTACCTAATTATTTCAATGTCTCTGATTGATTTTTCGTAGTTTTTTGCTGTAATATTATTCAATAGTGTGTAGTGTGATATATTTATATAATAAAATGAGTGAATCATCGCTGTACTCAAAAATATGGTGTGCATGTTGTTGATTCCATTATGGTCATCAAACAGTGAACAAATACTTTGTCGGTTATTACACTATATACACAGGTTATATGTAAGTATCTGCATGTTTTGTTCACCATAACGAACCACTAAGTTGCTATTATGAGTCAAAAAGTAACGAGGAGTGACCGCCGTGTACCAGCCAGCCACTCACGCCCTCCTTCAAGTCACTTGACTCACCCACATTCTCCTCCCACAATACTGTTTTTGCACTTATTCACTATATACAGACGCTATATATACGTACCTACATTCGTGTTCACCATAACGAACCACTAAGTTGGTATGCTGAGTGGCAGTGGCAGGCCGCCACTGGCTGCCATTCCCTCCCTTCCTCTCCTCACCTCACCTCACCTGACTTGCTACCATTCTCCACCCACCATACTGTTTTTGCTTTTATATACAGACGTTATATATAAGTATTTACATGTTTTGTTCACCATAACTGTACATCTAAGCTTGTATGGTGAGTAAAGGCACAAAGACGTAGGACCTCACACAGTCCTCACAGATGGCTGCCTCCCTCAAGGCCAGACGCACTAATATTTCTCCTCCAACAATACTGTTTGTGGTGTTGTTACACTATATACATACATTATATATAAATATCTACCTGTTTTATTCACCATACTTGTACAAGTAAACTGGTATGGTGCCCAAAGACCATCGTGGTCATCAGTAAACAACATGGTAAGTCATGCAGACGACGCTCCTCCCTCACCAAAATGGCGGCTCCCAACCTACTCCTCTTGCTGTTTATACCCTCTTTACACACGTTATATATAAGTAACTACATTTGTGTTCACCATAGCCAACCACTAAGCTGGTATGGTGAGTGCAATCAAAAAAAGGTGGCCACACCCAGTCAGAAAACATCGCCACAATCCTCCCTCCCACAGCATTACTCCTCCCTCCATGGCGCACAGTGCTAAATATCACCACAATCCCTGCTGTTATCAGAACCCTGGTCAGTTTTATCACAGTCAGGGGTCTTCTGTAATAATATTATCACTACATAATAGCATGAACAAGTATATTATGGCATTTTTAGGCGATGCTGTGGTCACAAGCTGAACAGCAGTGCTGTGAGCTCATGCTGCGTGCGTCAGGCTTGGTAGCTTACTCAATACTGAGGCCCCTAACACCCGGAAGTTTGGCCCACGATTTTTTTTAAAAATGGCGTCTGTTTACAAGAGCCCTGATGAAGGTGTGGTGAACCCCGTGTATCAGCGGGCTGTTTAAATCTTACGTAGTACTCCAAAGCATCATATGATGCGATGCGCAATTTACTGCAAGTCGGTCAAAGCATCATATGATGCAATGCGCAATTGAAGGGTTAATGTTCCCCATGCTAATACGAGCACTGCTCGCCATGATAATTGAACGCTACAATGCTCCCTGCGCTAATTCGAGCACTGCTCACCAGAGAATCTGCCTAGATTCCGTGCTTAGCTATTCTTCAACAAGGATCTTGCACTAATAACCCGAGCTGATCTTACAGCTCACCTGTGAATTAACGTAATAATTGAGTGCTTTATTGTTCCCCATGCGAATTTGAGCTCAATATTGCTCGCCATGATAATTGAATGCTACAATGCTCAAAAATGCCCTCGTTAGTTTGAGCTCAATATAGCTCACTCTGTTAACTGTTAACGAGCTCAATATAGCTCACCCCTGTTAACAAGCTCAATACAGCTCACAATCTTAATTCGAGCTCAGTACAGCTCACAATATTAATTCGAGTACATTATTGCTCACAATTTTGCTAGAATAACTACTAAGAATTAGTGAGTTATCACAATTAGTTTAGTCTTCTACTTAGGTCGGTTAGAAATTTAAACCATTTATTTAGGTAGGTTTAGGGACTTTAGTTAGTGTCAACTGAGTACTAGCTTAGTCTGTTCTCACAATTAATTGACTATACTTATAGAGACTGATTTAATATACTCAATTCTCACCTAAAATTGAGGCTGTATTAATGAGTTTACAGTGTCAAGCCTATGAGCTGCAATTCAATTAGCTCATAAGTCAGAATGACTAGGCTACTAATCTCACTGTCGACTCAGAATCTTCCTTGATTTTAATGAATAAACCCTTTCAGTTCTCTAATATTACATTATTTTAGCTAGTTAACAACTTAAGTTATACCATTAGTCAGAATGACTACTGCACGGCAGTGCATATTAAATCAAATTTCTTCATTTAAGTTTGGGGTGATCATGATGCTCCGTGATGTTATTGTCTAGTAACTCAATAGTTACAAGTCACAACGATCCGAGACAGTGACCTTACTGTAGTGTCAGAGTCTCCTTGATCTTGAATGACCCAATAATACTTTAATTACTGTATAATAATGAAGAATACAACTTATACATTAATATTATCAGTTCTTAAGAACTTTTTCTGAGTTTACCTACAATTCAGCAACTACGTAATACAACCATTACATGTCACTATGACCCTAGCTGTTGAGTCTATTGTGAACTTTAGAGAGTTCTTGATTACAGATAACTTTATCAATGTTTTAACATTTAATATGAGTTCCCACAATGACTTAAGAGTTTTATCTGTCTCTGACAGATTCGGGACACTCGTTACTAATGTACTAACGTACTAATTTACTAATCCATAATATAACTTCGGAATGGGTACGTCAGTACTCAGAACTGCGACCCGAGAATTCACCCCCCGGAGTTATGTTGGAAATTTCCAACACTGATACATCTCTATTGTATCACAATACACTACTGTTGTATATTAACCACAGTATCAATTAACCTTACTAACTGTAATACTAACATAAATTAATATTTCTTTATCTGCGCGTTAATTGCTGAAATTCTCACGACATCGAGAGGCAGGATTGCATCAGATATTGTCTATCTAGACATATTTATTACCAATATGATCGAGAATTGAATATGGTTCTCTACTTTTATCAGTATAATAATTAATTACTGATAATATAACTCCTAATGATCCAATAACCGAGAGTTATTAACTAAGAATATCACTAAATAACAGTTTTATCTGTTATATACGAACGCCATGGAAATACTTCCCATTTCTCGTTAATAAGGAAATGGTGCTTAACCCTTAAAGTGCGCCTCACGTCATATGATGTGCTAGGCGTTTTACCAGTAAACTGCGCCTCACATCAAATGACGTGTATGGGTACCACGCACGATTTGAATGTCCCGCCGGGTATCTGGGGTTCCCATACGCTGCCCACGGGCTATAGTAAACAGCGGCCATTTTGAAAAAAATTCCCGCTCACGCTCCGAAGGCCTGGGAGGCCTCAGTTTAGCGACGGTCACCATGGCGAGCGCACGGTCAAACGCCTCATGGGCACGCACCACGCAATCCCTCACCCCAGAGCAAATAGCCCACGAATTATTTTCTGAAGGTGAGGAAAGTGTGTTTGATGATTCTGACAACGACGAGGATTATACACAGTTGTCGGGTGATAGTAGCAGCAGCAGTGAGAGTGAGAATTCTCGCCATGCCAAGGCGAGGCCTCTACCCTCACCCTTGCCTCCTCGCCCAGTTTCTACCCCAGTTCTACCACGACCTCACAGTTCCTGTGGATATTATCTGTTTGAGGATGACGAGTCAGAGGGAGGTGACTCCTTTTCTGGGTTTAGTGACTCAGATCACAGTTTTATTGAGCCTGTGGCTGGTACCAGTGGTGTAACTGGGCGAGAAATTGTCGCGTCAGCAGCATCTCGCCCAGCCAAGCGCTACCGCATGGCAGCACATGAGGGACCAAGACCCTCGTGTTTACGTGCATCCACCTCACGTGCACCCACCTCACGTGCATCCACCTCACGTGCATCCACCTCACGTGCACCCACCTCACGTGCACCCACCTCACGTGCACCCACCTCACGTGCACCCCCTCACGTGCACCCACCTCACGTGCACCCACCTCACCCGCATCCACCTCACGTGCATCCACCTCACCAGAACCCACCTTACGTGCACCCACCTCACGTGCACGTAGCCGCCGTGCTTCTCGCAGACGGTGTTCAGCTCCTGGTCGCCGGTATGCATCGCTTCCTCGCCGTCTTTCATCTGCATCTCGCAGGACGCCTGGTGTACTTGAGTGGAGTGATGGTGACGATTTTATTCCTAAATTCCTCACTTTGACGATACAGATGTAGGGATTACAAACCTTTTCCCTAATCAAGGTGAGGACATGGCTGAGATGGAATATTTTACAGCATTCTATGATGAACCACTCATGGAATACATTGTACACCAAACGAACCTGCATGCTGCTTACCTGATTGAGAGGGAAATCACAGAATTTTCACGACTGCAGCGTTGGAAAAATACCACAGTTGCGGAAATGTATGTGTTTTGGCACTCTGTTTGTTGATGAAGCACTGTCACAAACATGCAATAAGTGACTATTGGAGCAAGGACCATACAGTGCCAACACCTTTATTCGGTAAATATATGTCACGAGACAGGTTTCAGATACTCCTCAGTGTTTACATTTTGGAAGTGTTCAGGACCGAACACCTGATGATAGACTGTGGCGAGTGAGGCACTACATGAACGATGTTATTGGAAAATTCAGAGATTTTTACGTACCAGCACAGAAGCTGGTGGTTGATGAATCTCTCGTACTTTTCAAGGGACGTGTTCCATTCAAACAGTACATTCCCTCAAAACGAAACCGATTTGGCCTGAAATTTTTTGTTCTTTGTGATTGTGAGACAGGATACGTGTTACACATGATTTTGTACTCGGCTAGTGATGTAGACATTCCCGGTAACGACGAACATGGATTCTCGGGTAGTGTAGTGAAGACCATCATGGCTCCGTGGATGAACAAGGGACACATTTATACACGGATAATTACTATACAAGTCCCTTGCTAGCTCGGTTCTTGCTAGAAAATAGAACCGGATTGGTTGGTACAGTAAAGCCACAACGAAGGGAAATGCCTGTGTTTGACACCGACATTGCAGTTGGTGAGTGTCAGAGAAGGAAATGTGATCAAATTCTGTCAGTTCGGTGGAAAGACAAACGAGAGGTGAACTTGTTGACAACATTCATGATGGAACAATGGTGAACAGTGGGAAAGTGAGCCATAAAACAAACGCACCACTATATAAGCCAAACTGTGTTTTAGACTATAATATCAACATGCGGTTGATTGATAAATCAGACATGATGATTGGCACTGCAGAGTGTGTGCGGAAGACATGTAGGTGGACGAAAAAAGTGTTCTTCCATCTTGTGGACATGAGCATGCTGAACTGTTTCAACATGTACCTTGTGAGGACTGGACGTAAGCCCACTTTCCGTGACTTTGTATTTGATGCTGCAATACAGTTATTAGGAAAGTTTGCAAAAGATGTCCCAGGGATTCAGCGGCCCATCATAAACCCACTGTTGCAGCATGCTGGTACTCCACGCCTCGCTCACACTGAAGGCTTCCTAGCACACAGACTCAAGTATTTGCCACCAGCTGGGAAGCGTGCAATAGGCCAACGTGATTGCTTGGTGTGTAAAACAACGACACGTCGAGACCAGAAACGGAAGCTAGTACAAACATGGTGTGAAACGTGTGGTATCCCATTATGTGCTGTCGACTGCTTCAATGACTACCACAGTCTAGAAAACTTCTAAGTGTGCTGCAAAGTGTGTACAGCGTGTGCGAGTGTGTAAATATGTAAACATATAAGCAGTTAGCGTGTGCGTGTGTGTAAATATATACAAATATAAGCAGAACATACAATATAATAGACTGTAATGACATATTATATTGCCGTAATTGAAAACAGATGTGTGCGCCTGTGTATACTCAAATATGCAACAATTATTGATACAAAATATGTTCAAACATTATTTGAAACAAATTTAGTGCAAAATAAATGGATAAATGCGCCTAGACATTGTAAATAAATAGCGCGAAAATATATTTGTGGCAACTCTGGCTGTTGCGGGACGCCGCGCAAC
>WNGS01100868.1:8561-21269 GCA_020271785.1 Procambarus virginalis
CTATTCCGTCCACCTGTACCCCTATTCGTCCACCTGTACCCCTATTCCGTCCACCTGTACCCCTATTCCGTCCACCTGTACCCCTATTTCGCCTGTACCCCTATTGTCCCACCGCTGTACCCTCGTCACTTCTTTTCGTCCACCTGTGCCCCTTTTTCGTCCACCTGTCCCCTATTTCGTGGGTACAGGTGGACGGAATAGGGGCACAGGTGACGAAATAGGGGTACAGGTGGACGGAATAGGGGTACAGGTGGACGAAATAGGGTACAGGTGGACGAAATAGGGGTACAGGTGGACGAAATAGGGGTACAGGTGGACGAAATAGGGGTACAGGTGGACGGAATAGGGGTACAGGTGGACGGAATAGGGGTACAGGTGGACGAAATAGGGGTACAGGTGGACGAAATAGGGGTACAGGTGGACGGAAAAGGAATACACGTGAAGGGAATGTGTAGAAATGTGAATAAAGTACGAGTTATGATAGCAGGAGAGTGCCCACCTTTCTGACACCATGTGTGTGTGTGTCTGTGAGCTAAGCTGGATCTCCCACTCAAAATTGGTTGGTAAATGTGTAAATATTGTTTCGTCTTTCGACATACGTGGCTATGTATACTCTGGTACAAGCATTTATGTATACTCTGGTGTTTATGTTGTGACGATAATCTCTTCCCAGAGATTGAGCCTGCTCTTTCTTAATCTCATCACGTTCTACATAATACTCAAGATACGTTTTTACAGTGGCTTAAACGTATATATCAAGACCAGCCAAGCACCTGCAACTCCCCCTCCCCCCATTCCTGCACACCTGGTCGACGCGCCGAACCCTTCAACTGCCAAACTACCTGTGACCGGCCTCCCTGCATTCTCATTGGCCGTTCGAGAACTCACCACTTCAGTTCTACGCCAATCACATTCCTCGCCAAGCCAACGTCGGGATCAACTGGCAGCTCTACTAGTCAGAATATCTCGTGCTCTCACGCTATGAACACCTACTTGATTCACTTCGTGTGATCAAATAGAGGCTTATAGCTAGCGCATATATTCCCAGCACCATCTTTTTATTATTCATTATTGTATGTCCTCCATGTCCCATTGTTCACTTAAATTCATTCTTTTTTATATTATTTTTCCACTTGTTGTCTTCCCCCTTTGATCAGCCAAGGAATTGTCTTTATTTTACTTTGTTTTTTTCTAGATTTATTAAATGTCATTGTTTATTATTGTGTTTTGTGTCTCTTCTCTTACCTTACCACAGATTATCATACAAGCAGTCATTCTTTTCCTTTTTTTTTACTTTTTTTGTTTTTATATGTGGCCTGGCTTTGACATCTGCCAGTGGAAGACTGCCGAACACCATACTCCACTACTTTACCGTCACAATGTATACTATTGTTCCTCTCTCTAGGAAGGTTTTGAGCTTTCAGCTTATGTATATAAGCGTGGACTAGCTGTCAGGGGTTGGTGAAGGTGGTCTGATCGGAATGTTGTGTGGGAGTGACGGATTCTGGGTCTGGGAATATAGTGTCTTCTGGTGGCTTCCACGTCCTGGTGGCTTCCACGTCCTGGTGGCTTCCACGTCCTGGTGGCTTCCACGTCCTGGTGGCTTCCACGTCCTGGTGGCTTCCACGTCCTGGTGGCTTCCTCGTCCTGGTGGCTTCCACGTCCTGGTGGCTTTCCACGTCCTGGTGGCTTCCACGTCCTGGTGGCTTCCACGTCCTGGTGGCTTCCACGTCCTGGTGGCTTCCACGTCCTGGTGGCTTCCACGTCCTGGTGGCTTCCACGTCCTGGTGGCGTCCACACCCATCATGGTGGCGTCCACACCCATCATGGTGGCGTCCACACCCATCATGGTGGCGTCCACACCCATCATGGTGGCGTCCACACCCATCATGGTGGCGTCCACCTATCCTAACCACACTGTGTGTGACTGTGACCTGCCACAGTGTGAGCCAGTGTGTGGCTGTGAGAACAACACCTGGGAGGAGCAGGGACGGGCTAGGGGGCCCTGGGAGGAGCAGGGACGGGGCTAGGGGTCCTAGGAGGACCTGGGAGAAGCAGGGACGGGGCTAGGGGGACCTGGGAGGAGCAGGGACGGGGCTAGAGGGACCTAGGAGGACCTGGGAGGAGCAGGAACGGGGCTAGGGGGACCTAGGAGGACCTGGGAGGAGCAGGGACGGGGCTAGGGGGACCTAGGAGGACCTGGGAGGAGCAGGGACGGGGCTAGGGGGACCTAGGAGGACCTGGGAGGAGCAGGGACGAGGCTAGGGGGACCTAGGAGGACCTGGGAGGAGCAGGAACGGGGCTAGGGGGACCTAGGAGGACCTCGGAGGAGCAGGGACGGGGCTAGGGGGACCTAGGAGGACCTGGGAGGAGCAGGGACGGGGCTAGGGGGACCTAGGAGGACCTGGGAGGAGCAGGGACGGGGCTAGGGGACCTAGGAGGACCTGGGAGGAGCAGGGACGGGGCTAGGGGGACCTAGGAGGACCTCGGAGGAGCAGGGACGGGGCTAGGGGGACCTAGGAGGACCTGGGAGGAGCAGGGACGGGGCTAGGGGGACCTAGGAGGACCTGGGAGGAGCAGGGACGGGGCTAGGGGGACCTAGGAGGACCTCGGAGGAGGTGTGTGTGTTTAACATGGTCGTATCTTGTGCAGCGTTCGTGTATATATTGGAGTGGAGTGTGTATTTAAATGTACACATGCATAAGCAGTGAAGGGGCGAGACTTGTGTGTGATTTACCACGAGGCGCAACACGGCGAGGCCGCGTCCCCTCCACCTGCTTGGGCTCCTCAAGTTGTTCCTTGGAAAACAGGAAGCGAGAGATTGAGGTCTTGTTCCTCATCTCCTGTGTGTCGCTCTTCCTTACTCCTCCTTCTCCTTCTCCTTCTCCTCACCTTCCATCATTGGTCGCCACTTTTAGTCCTGACGTTTTGGGTCCTTTCTCTTCCTCGTCAGTCCTCGGCCTGCTCCTCCTCCTTCATGTCTCTTCTGCTTTATTTCTCCTCCTCGACGTCGTCATCCTCTTCCTCCCTCTCCTCTGCCTCCTCGAGCGCCCCATCTCCCCCACCACCACCACCACCACCACCACCACCACTACCACCACCACCACTACCACCACCACCACCACTACCCCCACCACCACCCTCTACTAGCCCCTGGCCAGACCTTCCTGTCAACCCGGGCTTCCATTACCCTACTTCATATTCCCCATCATTGTTCCTCTCTCATTGTCCATGTTTCTCCATCCTTATCCACGTCTCTCTCTCATTATCCACGATTCCTTATCCATTAATACACTCAATGAAGGCACTAGAATCCCTGGATTTATTTCTAGAAACATTAACAAGAGGAACACGAGTCATGTTGTAGCTGTACTCAGTGTACTAGAGGAAGGTTATCTGCTCTCCCAACCGCACATCATCAATGATAACACCATCAATGATAACACCATCAATGTTATCATCAATACGGAGTCTTACGATGATCGGTCATAAGAGTTCTTTATGAATAACATTAAAATATATTTATTTGCGAAAGGTGTTGAAATGATTAGGTTTGGAGAGGTGTCCAAGGACACTTGTGTTGGGGATATTTTGATATGTGTGCGGTGGACACTGTTGGTGACACAGGAGAGTTGGTGTGTCGGTCAGAGTGGTTGGGCACTCGTCTTCACAGGGCCTGAGTGAACGCACATTACCAGCAACTTGAGTAAGAGCGGCTGAGTGTGAACGGGCCTCGAGTGAAAGCAGATGAATGTATACATGATCTGAGTGAAAATAACTGATTGTATAGAGTGACAGCAGCCGAAGTGTATACGGGACCCGAGTGAAGGTAGAGTAGGATATATACGGGACCCGAGTGAAGGTAGAGTAGGATATATACGGGACCCGAGTGAAGGTAGAGTAGGATATATACGGGACCCGAGTGAAGGTAGAGTAGGATATATACGGGACCCGAGTGAAGGTAGAGTAGGATATATACGGGACCCGAGTGAAGGTAGAGTAGGATATATACGGGACCCGAGTGAAGGTAGAGTAGGATATATACGGGACCCGAGTGAAGGTAGAGTAGGATATATACGGGACCCGAGTGAAGGTAGAGCAGGATATATACGGGACCCGAGTGAAGGTAGAGTAGGATATATACGGGACCCGAGTGAGTACTAGACTAACAACACATGGGGCCAGTAGGCCTATTTCTGTGTACCTTCACATTTTCTTTCATTCCCTTTCGTATTTCTCTCCTCTTCCTCCTCTCCCCTTCCTCTACTTACCCACGTCCCTCCTCTCTTTAATTCTCTTTTCTGCCCTTTCATTTCCTCTTATTTCCTATCTCTCTCTCCTGTTTCTCCCCCACTATCTTCTCTCTCTCCCCCCCCCCTCACTACCTGCCTCTCCCCCCCCTTCACTACCTGCCTCTAACACTCATAAATCACTACAAGTGTCTGGCTCTTCTTATCATTATGTTAGTTTAGACCCCAGAGCCTCCTTCCCCTTGGTCAGACCTTCTGTACCTAGCGTCAGTATAACATCTCCCTCCCCCTCCTATGTCCCTCCTCCAGCTCCCTCTCTCTTCCCTCTCTCTCTCTCCCTCTCCTTCAACAATAATTGTGGCTCGTTCTCTTTCGTGGATATGATGAGACGGAAGTTATAACACAAGACGCTCAGCCACAGCTCCTGTACTCTGTGGAAGAAAATCTTGACATAATGAGTTGGTATTCTGAGACATTTTTCACAAGAAATGTAACACACGACCAAACTACGACATTGCTACAACCTTCCAACAAGTTTTAACACTTAACAAGTTGAAACAAACAATATAACAAGTTGTGGCAACGTTCTAATACGTCATATAACGTTAAATCTAAACGTAACAACTTTATTACAAATTGTAAGATGCGGAAAATAGGGAGAGTTACGGTGTGTGCTTGGAGGGAGAGATGATCATGGCATACATGATACATGAGCGAACCACCTCAAGTGAGCTGGTGGTTATCAAGCTCTGGCCCACGTCATGGAGCCGGTCGGCCGAGCGGACAGCACGCTGGACTTGTGATCCTGTGGTCCTGGGTTCGATCCCAGGCGCCGGCGAGAAACATTGGGCAGAGTTTCTTTCTCCCTATGCCTTTGTTACCTAGCAGTAAAATAAGTACCTGGGTGTTAGTCAGCTGTCACGGGCTGCTTCCTGGGGGTGGAGGCCTGGTCGAGGACCGGGTCGCGGGGACAGTAAAGCCCCGAAATCATCTCAAGATAACCTCTCAAGATAACCACGTGTGTAGCGCCACAACTACCTCGTAATCAGTCTTCTTATTGGCCTAGAGGCTGGTGGTAATTTGTATCTGAGAGGTTTCTCCTTGTCGTCGTCCTCCTTCACCTCCTGGTTCTCTTCCTCGTTTGCGCTCCTCCGCCTCCACCATCGTGGTCATCCACACTCTCGCCAGGTCATAAATTACCTCTGTAGGCAGGCTTCCCTTCACCACGTATGGCCGGTGGTGGCCGGTGGTGGCCGGTGGTGGTCGGTGGTGGCCGGTGGTGGCCGGTGGTGGGCGGTGGTGGCCGGTGGTGGCCGGTGGTGGCCGGTGGTGGTCGGTGGTGGGCGGTGGTGGCCGGTGGTGGGCGGTGGTGGCCGGTGGTGGCCGGTGGTGGCCGGTGGTGGCGGTGGTGGCCGGTGGTGGCCGGTGGTGGCCTGTGGTGGCCGGTGGTGGCCGGTGGTGGGCGGTGGTGGCCGGTGGTGGCCAGTGGTACTACATGATAGAGGTGCTACTTGCTAGTGGTGCTGGTGGAGCATCCCACATTCCACATTACCTAACACAGTCATGGGCAATAGATCTTCTCTCCTCCACAACCATTAACTCCCATTACTACAACCATTAACCTCCACCACACCCACAACAACCAAAATTAAACTCCATCCTTACTAGTAAATTGATCTATACCCCCATATATATATATATATATATATATATATATATATATATATATATATATATATATATATATATATATATATATATATATATATATGCAATTGACGATCACTAAACACTGATCATTTGTATGCGCATTTGTATGTACACTGATCTTTCATCCTTAATTCTCTGACCGCTTAATCCTCTTTGACCTATCCTGTTTCTGGTAATCCTTTCCTAGGGATGGGTTGGTCAGGTCTAGGTGCTGACCTGTATCTTCTCTCTCCTGTCCTCAGTCAGTCTGGTGTTGACAAAGGCCTTGACAAGCCGAAACGTTCACCCCCCTTTCTCCAATTCTTTGTGCTTTTTCCGCATATATATATATATATATATATATATATATATATATATATATATAATATATATATATATATATATATATATATATATTCTCCTTTATTATAATTACGTATAACATCGTATACTGGTGAAGGGACGGTGACTGGGGAAGGTAGCATATAAACACAGGTAGTGTGGCGTCCACCACCGACATAATTGGTCAGATTTCCACACATTGTTTAACGGATCGTTCCTTGTGAGCCAGAGTGAGGTTGTGTGCAGAGATCCATACTTGAATCTGATATAAAAGCTCATCAGTATTGCATGACATGATAACATTCATCATTCAGAACTTGAGTGACATCCTTGGTGTGAACCCAACCGCGTCTGACTCCTGCCGTAGTGGTAATGTTTACACAGAGCAGCTGTTCGTGTGTGTGTGTGTGTGTGTGTGTGTGTGTGTGTGTGTGTGTGTGTGTCTGTGTGTGTGTGTGTGTGTGTGTGTGTGTGCGCGAGGGGTCCGGGTGACAGCTGGAGAACTGTCACCCTCGCCGACACCCTACTGGCCATAACAAAGATATTAACATATTTACACAAAGTCTGATCGCTGTATGGAACTAATGGTACAATCGCTCGTCCCGTGTTGGGTCTTTGGTGATCGCTAAACGATATCATTAAGCCTGTGCGGCTAAAATGTAAATTACACAACTGCTTACAAGCCGCGACGGTGCCTGTATAAATAAGAAATTAACAAATTATATAATTTACACTAATCTTATAACATAATTATAACCTAATCTTGCATATAATTAACTAATGCTGTCTTGGTACAGATCCCACAAGGCAACGGGTTAATATTACTCCGCATTATTGATCAGTGAAGTTTGCTGGGGGAGCTGAACGGTCTACAGCCTGATAACGCACGACAGCCACGCCAACCCCACCAACCATGCCCAGAAACCCTGCCATCCACGCCCACAAACCCTGCCAACCACGCCCACAAACCCTGCCAACCACGCCAGCCACGCCCAGATGATGACCAACCACGCCAGCCACGCCCAGATGGTGACCAACCACGCCAGCCACGCCCAGATGGTGACCAACCACGCCAGCCACGCCCAGATGATGACCAACCACGCCAGCCACGCCCAGATGGTGACCAACCACGCCCAGATAGTGACCAACCACGCCCAGATGGTGACCAACCACGCCAGCCACGCCCAGATGGTGACCAACCACGCCAGCCACGCCCAGATGGTGACCAACCACGCCAGCCACGCCCAGATGGTGACCAACCACGCCAGCCACGCCCAGATGATGACCAACCACGCCAGCCACGCCCAGATGGTGACCCAACCACGCCAGCCACGCCCAGATGATGACCCAACCACGTCAGCCACGCCCAGATGATGACCCAACCACGTCAAGGTAACCAACAACAACAACTCAATAAACAGTAAAATATTAATAATAATAATAATAAAGTACAATCTTTAATAGCATTATTATTTATAATACTAGGGAACAATAATCATATTTGTACCAAGAGAAACATAACCCAAATAATGATCCTCAGTGTTCAGTCATTGTTTAATGCTCCGATGATATCACGTTATCTTTTAATATAATGAATTACGCAAACACGCCAGTTAATTAAGGACTCGACTAACAACGAGGAAACAGGCGTGAGTTAATGATCTAATTACTACGGTGTAGGTCAGTAGTGTGGCCTACTGGCTTGCTGACTCACTGTCTGGCTGGTTGGCCGGCTGGGTCACTCTCTGGCTTGTCGGCTGGTCCCCTATCTGGCTCAGGCTCGCTGGTCCACTATCTGGCTTGCCGGCTGGCCCACGACTCACTCTCCTCTCTCGGTGACTGGTGACTCAACCCTCCCTACACATGGGCACTCCCCTGTGTAGGGAGGAAAGTGAGTAGTCAAGTCTGTGTTTAGGAAGTCCCTAAAACAGCCCAGTGACCTTGCCAAGAGCCCTAAGGGCCGTTGTGGGCCAGCCAGTGAGCCAGATAGTGGACCAGCTAGCAAGCCAGATAGCCAGACAGTGGCCGGAGCGTAGCTCTCATCCTGTAACTACACTTAGGTAATTACACACACACACACACACACACACACACACACACACACACACACACACACACACACACACACACACACACACACACACACACGGCACCATTTCAGGTTGATATATACATGAGGACGGGGAGAGATAACAGCAGGAAGCCTTGTGTTCCCGTCGCCAGACCTGTCATGGTCTGGAGACATGGTGAGAGATTCCTTATCTCTCTGGAGCCTGGAATACCTCAGGTGAGAGATTCCTTATCTGTCTGGAACCTGGAATACCTCAGGTGAGAGATTCCTTATCTCTCTGGAACCTGGAATACCTCAGGTGAGAGATTCCTTATCTCTCCGGAACCTGGAATACCTCAGGTGAGAGATTCCTTATCTCTCTGGAACCTGGAATACCTCAGGTGAGAGATTCCTTATCTCTCTGGAACCTGGAATACCTCAGGTGAGAGATTCCTTATCTCTCTGGAGCCTGGAATACCTCAGGTGAGAGATTCCTTATCCTCTGGAGCCTGGAATACCTCAGGTGAGAGATTCCTTATCGTCTGGATTAGTTAAAACAGAAGTACAAGTTTATGCTTTTTCCATCTTTTCATTTTGCTGGTAAGTGACGCGTTGAGGTGAGAGACGAGTGGAGTGAAGCCCAGAGTCACGGCAGTAACATCTGGACGACCATCTAGTTACCTTCTGGACAAATCTCTAGTTACTATAATCCCGGCCATCTATAGGAAGCTGACCGGGATTACTGTTATCGCCTACCCTCTGTATCCGGTGTCTTGTGTAACAAGGAACACTCAGCAATGTGCTCTACCCTCTTCTATATCAAGGCTTGCAGAGTGTACTCAAGGCTAGCTGTGATTCACCTACTGTCCCCGATCCTACAGGATAGTGAGTCATACGGGGGACTCAAGAGAAATCATGAAACGCGAGTCTAATCTATCCACCTTACACTAGCAAGGTCAGGATAGACCACAAGAGGGTCGTCGCTTTTAGAGGGCAGTTGGGATTACTCTTCCTTGTGGCATTAAAGTCTCCTCGTCCGGACGGTGGCAGCTGGAGGCACCTCAGATTAGTGTCATACTGTCGCGTTGAAATCTCCTGATCCGTCGGCGGCTTAGACAATATATTGAGCAGTTAAGTGTGTAACTTAAGGGAAAGGGTTTGCTCCTGTTGGGAGAGATGGGGTNCACCAGAGCTACACACAGGCAGCACCACCACAGAGCTACACACAGGCAGCACACCACCACAGAGCTACACACAGGCAGCACCACCACAGAGCTACACACAGGCAGCACCACCACAGAGCTACACACAGGCAGCACCACCAGAGCTACACACAGGCAGCACCACACCACAGAGCTACACACAGGCAGCACCACCACAGAGCTACACACAGGCAGCACCACCACAGAGCTACACACAGGCAGCACCACCACCAGAGCTACACACAGGCAGCACCACCACAGAGCTACACACAGGCAGCACCACCACAGAGCTACACACAGGCAGCACCACACCACAGAGCTACACACAGGGCAGCACCACCACCAGAGCTACACACAGGCACCACCACCACAGAGCTACACACAGGCAGCACCACAACAGAGCTACACACAGGCAGCACCACCACAGAGCTACACACAGGCAGCACCACCACAGAGCTACACACAGGCAGCACCACCACAGAGCTACACACAGGCAGCACCACCACCAGAGCTACACACAGGCAGCACCACCAGAGCTACACACAGGCAGCACCACCACCAGAGCTACACACAGGCAGCACCACCAGAGCTACACACAGGCAGCACCACCACAGAGCTACACACAGGCAGCACCACCACAGAGCTACACACAGGCAGCACCACCACAGAGCTACACACAGGCAGCACCACCACCAGAGCTACACACAGGCACCACCACCAGAGCTACACAAGGCAGCACCACCACCAGAGCTACACACAGGCAGCACCACCACCAGAGCTACACACAGGCACCACCACAGAGCTACACACAGGCAGCACCACCACCAGAGCTACACACAGGCAGCACCACCAGAGCTACACACAGGCACCACCACAGAGCTACACAGGCACCACCACAGAGCTACACACAGGCACCACCACAGAGCTACACACAGGCAGCACCACCACCAGAGCTACACACAGGCAGCACCACCACCAGAGCTACACACAGGCAGCACCACCACAGAGCTACACACAGGCAGCACCACCACAGAGCTACACACAGGCAGCACCACCACAGAGCTACACACAGGCAGCACCACCACCAGAGCTACACACAGGCACCACCACCAGAGCTACACACAGGCAGCACCACCAGAGCTACACACAGGCAGCACCACCACAGAGCTACACACAGGCAGCACCACCAGAGCTACACACAGGCACCACCACCAGAGCTACACACAGGCAGCACCCACACCAGAGCTACACACAGGCAGCACCACCACAGAGCTACACACAGGCACCACCACCACAGAGCTACACACAGGCAGCACCACACAGAGCTACACACAGGCAGCACCACCACCAGAGCTACACACAGGCAGCACCACCACCAGAGCTACACACAGGCAGCACCACCACAGAGCTACACACAGGCAGCACCACCACAGAGCTACACACAGGCAGCACCACCACAGAGCTACACACAGGCAGCACCACCACAGAGCTACACACAGGCACACCACCAGAGCTACACACAGGCAGCACCACCACAGAGCTACACACAGGCAGCACCACCACAGAGCTACACACAGGCAGCACCACCCAGAGCTACACACAGGCACCACCACCACCAGAGCTACACACAGGCAGCACCACCACAGAGCTACACACAGGCAGCACCACCACAGAGCTACACACAGGCACCACCACCAGAGCTACACACAGGCAGCACCACCACAGAGCTACACACAGGCAGCACCACCACAGAGCTACACACAGGCAGCACCACCACCAGAGCTACACACAGGCACCACCACCACACAGAGCTACACACAGGCAGCACCACCACCAGAGCTACACACAGGCACCACCACCACCAGAGCTACACACAGGCAGCACCACCACAGAGCTACACACAGGCAGCACCACCACAGAGCTACACACAGGCAGCACCACCACAGAGCTACACACAGGCAGCACCACCACAGAGCTACACACAGGCAGCACCACCACAGAGCTACACACAGGCACCACCACCACCAGAGCTACACACAGGCAGCACCACCACCAGAGCTACACACAGGCAGCACCACCACAGAGCTACACACAGGCACCACCACCACCAGAGCTACACACAGGCAGCACCACCACAGAGCTACACACAGGCAGCACCACCACCAGAGCTACACACAGGCAGCACCACCACCACAGAGCTACACACAGGCACCACCACCACCAGAGCTACACACAGGCAGCACCACCACCAGAGCTACACACAGGCACCACCACCACCAGAGCTACACACAGGCAGCACCACCACAGAGCTACACACAGGCAGCACCACCACCAGAGCTACACACAGGCACCACCACCACCAGAGCTACACACAGGCAGCACCACCACAGAGCTACACACAGGCAGCACCACCACAGAGCTACACACAGGCAGCACCACCACCACAGAGCTACACACAGGCAGCACCACCACCAGAGCTACACACAGGCCCACCACCACCAGAGCTACACACAGGCAGCACCACCACAGAGCTACACACAGGCACCACCACCACAGAGCTACACACAGGCAGCACCACCACAGAGCTACACACAGGCAGCACCACCACAGAGCTACACACAGGCAGCACCACCACAGAGCTACACACAGGCAGCACCACCACAGAGCTACACACAGGCACCACCACCAGAGCTACACACAGGCAGCACCACCAGAGCTACACACAGGCAGCACCACCAGAGCTACACACAGGCAGCACCACCACAGAGCTACATACAGCACCACCACCAGAGCTACACACAGGCAGCACCACCAGAGCTACACACAGGCAGCACCACCAGAGCTACACACAGGCAGCACCACCACCAGAGCTACACACAGGCAGCACCACCACAGAGCTACACACAGGCACCACCACCAGAGCTACACACAGGCACCACCACAGAGCTACACACAGGCACCACCACCAGAGCTACACACAGGCAGCACCACCACAGAGCTACACACAGGCAGCACCACCAGAGCTACACACAGGCAGCACCACCACCAGAGCTACACACAGGCAGCACCACCACAGAGCTACACACAGGCCACCACCACAGAGCTACACACAGGCAGCACCACCAGAGCTACACACAGGCAGCACCACCCAGAGCTACACACAGGCACCACCACC
>WNGS01100870.1:0-18920 GCA_020271785.1 Procambarus virginalis
CTTGCTGCCTGCAAACTCAGCGCCATCGCCGAACGCTGGCCCGGCCCGCGCGTCAGGCGGCTGCATATCCCGCGCCGACCCGCCGACGCCGGCGAACCGGCGAACACGACGCCGATGTTCTGCGCCATCGAACTTGAGGACGGCGCCTCGGCCTGTCCTACATCCTGCTGGGCCGCACCCTGGACCGTCTGCTGGCGGCGCACGGCAGCGACCGCGGCCGTGCCCTCGCCGGCGCCGACCCGCTGGTCCTGGCCCGGCGACTGGCCGACAGCGACGAGGTCGAGCGCGCGCTCGCGCTGGCCGCGATCAATGCGCTGACCGATTCGGTCTGGCGCCGCATCGGCTACCAGCCACCGCGGCCGGAAACTCGTGGCGGATGTGGTGCTCGGCCCGCAGGACCACCTGGGCATGATCGGCTTCTTCCCGCCGCTGGTGCGGCGGATCAACGAAGCCGGCGGCCGGCTGACCGTGGTGGAGATGAACGCCGAGAGGTGGCGCGGCAACAGGAACGTTTCCCCAAGGTCCAAGTCACGCGTTCGATCGGACGCAACTGGCCGACTGCAACACGGTCGTCGGCACCTCGACCATGCTGCTCAACGACACCTGGACGCCATGCTCGCCGCCGCACCGAAAGCGCAGCGCTTCGCCGTCATTGGCCCCTCGGCCGGGCTCTGGCCGACCCGCTGTTCGAGCGCGGTGTCAGCCTGCTGGGTGCACCCAGGTGGTGGATGGCGCGGCCTTGCCGAGGCAATGGCGAGCGGGCTTCGTGGAGCGGCGCCAGCCGCAAGTTTGCGATCGCGCGCGAAAACTGGACGGACTGGCAGGTACAAACAGGCTGCGCCTGAAATAAATCGGCCTCGCGTGACTGCTCTCCACTACCGAATAGAACACCCTTTAGTCAATTCTCGACTGACAAGATGCCCAGCAAGTAACTGGTACGGCCAGCCTGTAGTACAGAACTGTCCAGTTTCCGCGGAACGTCTGATGAAAAACACCCCCATCGGTTGGATTGATGTCCAACCGATGGGGTGCAGTTCAGAAGGGCCGCCTTTTTCCTGAAGGGAACGCCAATCAGGCGACCGCCTTGGCGTTCTCCACGTACTCGTCGATCTGGTTGAAGTTCAGGTACCTGTAGATCGCCGCGCCGTCCTTGGCGCATTCTGCAGCGCGGCCCCCTTTCAAGCTCGCAGGCCTACACGCTCACGGTGCCACGAGCTGCACGTCGTCGACGTCCAGATACGTACCGGCGCCGCCCGTGAGGGCCTGGATCCGCACGGCAATGCGCGTGTCCTCGGGGCACCACTGCGCCACTGGTCCAGTTCAGGGTCGCGGTGGAGAAGCGGCCTGCCACCAGATCGGCTGCGTTGACATTGAACGCCGCCACTTCGGAAGCGCCAACATCAGCGACAAGCGCGCCAGCAAAGAGATCGCTGCCCAAGCGCCGGCCAGGGTGGCCGTCAACTGGTAGGTCTTATTGGGGCCACCCGCACGCCGCTGGTCTGGTGAAAGAAGGCGCCCGCCGGGGTGCCGTTGAAGAAGGCGATGGCGCCGTCACGCGCGCCCGCTGCCACAGGGCGGCCCGCCGCGTCGGCGCCCGCCAGGGTGTAGGCCGTCGTGCTGGGGGTTAGGGCCCAGGCGCACCGTTCCCGTGGGCATGCCGGTGAGCGCGGCGTCGTACACACGCCAGCCGGCCAGGGTCCTGGCGCTGGCAGAGTGGCGGCCGGGCTGAGCGTCTGCACCTGGCCCGCAGTCAGGCCCGCTTCGGCGAAGCCAGGGTTGGCCAACCTCGGCCACGGTGGGGCCCTCGGAGAAGGTGCTCACCCATTGCTTGGCATGCTGGTCAAGGGCCGGGCCACTGAAGTGGATGCGTCGTGCGTCCAGCCGCGCGCGCCGAAGGTGTCGGTGTGCGCGCCCGGGCGCACCGCCGGCAGACTGAGCATGCGCAGATGCCCAGCCGTCGTGGCGGCACCAAATCGACGCGCTGGCTGGGGTTGTAGGACACCTCGGAGATGTGCCAGGGCACGACGCGGCCGGCCTGCGGCGCGACTGGTTGACCATGGCGCTCAGGTTGCCCGCCGTCTTGCCGCATCGTGCACATTGCTCACATCGGTTTCGCCCTGGTGCCAGATCACTGCCTTGAAGCCCGTGGGTTCGAGGAAGCGGATGGCGCGACCGATATAGCTTTCCATGTAGGTGGTGCCAGGCACCATTCGTAGGAGCCCGAGCCGCCATAGCTGATGCCCAGCAGCCCGGTGGGCACGCCCTGGCGCTGGCTGAGCAGGTCGCCAAACTGGATCCAGGGCGAATTGCCGCCCCAGCCAAAGAAGCTGCTGATGCTGGGCAGCGGGTCTTTGGCCACCGTCACCAAGCTGTTGCTGGCAATGTCGCCGGCGCGCGGCGCGACGCTGGGCACATAGGCCGTTGAGCGCTGGCCGAAGGCGCCGGAGTTGGACTGCCCGGCGATCAGGAACACATCGCCGATGCCACGTTGTTCACCGCCACGCGGGGTGTTGCTGCCATTGGGCTTGACCAGGTCACGGCCACCTGGTAGTTGCCGCCGTTGGGCACACGGGCCAGCAGCTCACCACCAAACGTGGCACTGGCTGTGTCCAGCGTCAGCAGCTGGCGGGCATTGCCGGCCACGGTCTGGCCGTAGGCGTCCCGCAGGCTGGCCACCAGGGTACTGCCCGGCACGGCCGCGCCGGCCCAGGCCCGTCCGGAGACCTTGATGCTGGCGGTGTAGCGCCGGCTGCGCTCTTGCTGCGCTGGTACACCTGATTGGCCAGCGGCATGTCCAGCGTGAGGCTGTTCACTGCGGAAGCGGCGCCTTTCAGCTCATCAATGCGTAGGTTGTCCAGATCCAGATAGCCACTGGCTCCGCCGGTCCCCAGGCTGGTGACGGTGACGCTGCAGGTGGTGCAGTGGCCGCCCGCGTGACGTCCAGCGCCACGTCGTAGAAACCGGACGCGCCGTCCAGGCTCGTGAGCGTGCGCTCGGCCAACACCGACCCGGTGCTGTCTTGCACGGCCACCGGCACCGGCAAACACGCCACCGCCGGCAGGCGCTTGCCCAGGGCCACGTTCACACGGTACACCTTGCGGCCGTCAGAGTGCCCAGGCTGTGACCAAAAGCCTCACCCGCCGAGGGAGTCCATACAAAGGCCACCACGGGCCCGCGCGCGCCCATCGGCGCAGCCGTGTTGTCACCATAGGGGCGGTCAGCCGCGTAGGGGTAGGCCCAGCTGTTGGCGGGCCAATACAGGCCTGCGGTGCGGTGGCGCCAGCCGGCTTCATGCGTGTCCAGCTCGGCACGCTGTCGGTGGTCAGGACCTGCCCCGCCCCGCGCCAGCGTGCTTTGTTCGAAGTCGCTGTTCCGCAGCTCCAGCGGCTTGCCCCATTGGTCCGCTGCGTTCAACGTGGGCGCCACGTCCAGCGTCTGCAGTCGCAGGTTGTCGATGTCCAGGTAGTTGCCCTTGCCCAGGCTGGTGATTCCACTCGGCAACCGCTGCACGCGGGCAGCATCGCGTCAAGCTGCTGCTCGTACAGGCCCGGGGCCGTGCCCAGGCTGGCCACGCTGCGGCTGGCCAGCACGTTGCCGGCGCTGTTCTTGATACTGATCTGTGCGCCCGAACACCT
This sequence comes from Procambarus virginalis, assembly GCA_020271785.1. NCBI lineage: Eukaryota > Metazoa > Arthropoda > Malacostraca > Decapoda > Cambaridae > Procambarus > Procambarus virginalis. Next base: position 3,636 of record WNGS01100870.1, read on the forward strand.
CGGCCGACGCACGTAGGCCCAGGTCACGTTCAGACGGTAGGCGCCTGCGGCCAGCGTGGGCAGCGCGTGGCTGTAGCCGTCGCCGGCCAGGGGCCGGTACACAAAGCCCACGCGCGGCCCTGGCGAACCCGCCATGCTGGGATAGAAATTTGTCGACGGCCAGTACACGCCCGACACGCTGGCCGAGTTGGGCGCGGTGAGACGCGTCCAACCCGCCACGGCGTTGGTCACCAGGATCTGGTTCACGCCCGTGGAGGTTTGCTCAAAGTCGCCGTTGGCCAGCTCAATGGCAACCCGGCCTGGACCGAACCCGAGAAGATTGCGGCTGCGGCAAGGGCCATTCGGGAACAAGACCACGTGCGGCGAGGGCTGGGCTTGGAAGAGTTTGTCTCATGATTGATGTTGTTTGAGTTTTGGATGGCGTCGCGTGAGACGCTGGTTCTTTGTGGCGGGCGGTCGGTCTGCGCACACTCAGCCCAAACGCGCCGTGGCGGCACGCGATGGATGCGAGATGGGGGCAGAGTGGCCGACTTGTGTGTCGGCGGGGGGGTCTCAGAGTCTCCGCATGTGAACGACGTTCGCCCTGGCGGAAGTGGAACAGCTCCCTGCTGTGCTGTTGCTCTTGTCGACGGGTTGTAATTTCGGCTGTTGGGGCCTTCATGCACAGACGAGAAAACACCGATGCTTGAGCGCGCTGTTTGTCAGCTTAGGTTCAGCGTCACTTGTTATTCCTAAGCACCGGGCAGCGAAGCGCGCGCCCCACCCGCGCCTCGCTCACAGTCCCTGCAGGCACAGCACGGCTCGGTGTTGCTTCGCAGTCGCTCCACCCAGACGTGACAGCATCAGACAAAAGGTGGATCACCCATCCACTCATTGACGCACTCACGAGAAACGGCCCCGAAGGGCCGTTTTTTTTGCTGATCCGGTGCATGCCGCTTTAAGTCTGTTCGGGCTGAGCTAGTCGAAGCCCTTCAACAGGCTCAGGTCGAACGATTGATACTTCATTGGACCGGCATGCGACGGTTCACTCAGCGAACCTGCGTTCAGGCCACCGCCTTCGCGTTTCTCCACGTACTCGTCGATCTGGTTGAAGTTCAGGTACTTGTAGATCGCCGCGCCGTCCTTGTCACGATGCCCATGGCTTCGTGGTACTCGGCCACCGTCGGGATCTTGCCCAGCTTGGACGCGATCGCGGCCAGCTCGGCAGAGGCTAGGTAGACGTTGGTGTTCTTGCCCAGGCGGTTCGGAAGTTGCGGGTCGAGGTGGACACCACGGTCGCGCCTTCGCGCACCTGCGCCTGGTTGCCCATGCACAGCGAGCAGCCGGGCATTTCGGTGCGGGCACCGGCCGACGCAAACGAGGCGTAATGCCCTTCCTTGATCAGCTCGCTTTCGTCCATCTTGGTCGGCGGGGCGACCCACAGCTTGACCGGGATGTCGCGCTGGTTGCCGAGCAGCTTGGCCGCGGCGCGGAAGTGGCCGATGTTGGTCATGCAGCTGCCGATGAAGGCTTCATCGATCTTGGTGCCAGCGACTTCGGACAGGGTCTTGGCGTCGTCCGGATCGTTCGGGCAGCAGAGGATGGGTTCCTTGATGTCGGCCAGGTCGTCTCGATGACGGCGGCGTATTCGGCGTCCTTGTCGGCTTCGAGCAGGCTGGGTTGGCCAGCCAGGCCTCGACCTTCTCGATGCGGCGGGCCAGCGTCTTGGCGTCCTTGTAGCCGTCGGCGATCATGTTCTTCATCAGCACGATGTTCGACTTCAGGTACTCGGCGACCGGCTCTTTGTTGAGCTTGATGGTGCAGCCCGCGGCGGAGCGCTCGGCCGAGGCGTCGGACAGCTCGAAGGCCTGTTCCACCTTCAGGTCCGGCAGACCTTCGATTTCCAGGATGCGGCCAGAGAAGGCGTTGATCTTGCCGGCCTTGGCGACGGTCAGCAGACCGGCCTTGATCGCGTACAGCGGGATCGCATGCACCAGGTCGCGCAGCGTGACGCCGGGCTGCATCTGGCCCTTGAAGCGCACCAGCACCGACTCGGGCATGTCCAGCGGCATCACGCGGTGGCGGCGCCGAAGGCGACCAGGCCGGAGCCGGCCGGGAAGGAGATGCCGATCGGAAACGGGTGTGCGAGTCACCGCCGGTTGCCGACGGTGTCGGGCAGCAGCAGGCGGTGAGCCAGCTGTGGTCACGCCGTCGCCCGGGCGCAGGGACACGCCGCCGCGGTTGCTGATGAAGGCCGGCAGTTCGCGGTGGGTCTTGACGTCGACCGGCTTCGGGTAGGCCGCGGTGTGGCAGAAGGACTGCATCACCAGGTCGGCCGAGAAGCCCAGGCAGGCCAGATCCTTCAACTCGTCGCGGGTCATCGGGCCGGTCGTGTCCTGCGAACCGACGGTGGTCATCTTGGGTTCGCAGTAGGTGCCGGGGCGCACACCCTGGCCTTCCGGCAGGCCGACGGCACGACCGACCATCTTCTGCGCCAGCGTGAAGCCGGCCTGGGTGGCCGCGGGCACGGAGGGCAGGCGGAACAGGGTCGAGGCGGGCAGACCCAGGAACTCGCGCGCCTTGGCGGTGAGCGAGCGGCCGATGATCAGGTTGATGCGGCCGCCGGCGCGCACTTCGTCGAACAGCACATCGCTCTTGAGCTTGAACTCGGCCACGGTCTGACCGTTCTTGACCAGCTTGCCGTCGTAGGGCAGCACGTCGATCACGTCGCCCATTTCCAGCTTGCTCACGTCGACTTCGATCGGCAGCGAGCCAGAGTCTTCCTGGGTATTGAAGAAGATCGGGGCGATCTTGCCGCCCAGCGTGACGCCGCCGAAGCGCTTGTTCGGCACGAAGGGGATGTCCTGGCCGGTGGCCCAGATCACGCTGTTGGTGGCCGACTTGCGCGACGAACCGGTGCCGACCACGTCGCCGACGTAGGCGACCAGATTGCCCTTTTTCTTCAGGTCTTCGATGAACTGCATCGGGCCGCGCTTGCCGTCTTCCTCGGGCTTGAAGGCCGCGTCGGGGCGGGTGTTCTTCAGCATCGCGAGGTAGTGCATCGGGATGTCCGGGCGCGTGGTGGCATCCGGGGCGGGCGACAGGTCGTCGGTGTTGGTCTCGCCCGGCACCTTGAACACGGTGACGGTGATCTTCTTCTCGACCTCGGGGCGGCTGGTGAACCACTCGGCGTCGGCCCAGCTCTGCATCACGTCCTTGGCGACGGCGTTGCCGGCCTTGGCTTTTTCAGCCACGTCGTTGAAGTAGTCGAACATCAGCAGCGTCTTCTTCAGCGCCGCACCGGCCACGGCCGCCACCTCGGCGTCGTCCAGCAACTCGATCAGGGGGTGCACGTTGTAGCCGCCCACCATGGTGCCCAGCAGCTCGGTGGCCTTGGACTTGGAGATCAGGCCGACCTTCTCGTCACCATGGGCGACGGCGGCCAGGAAGCTGGCCTTCACCTTGGCCGCATCGTCCACACCCGGCGGCACGCGGTGCGTCAGCAGGTCCATCAGGAACGCGTCTTCGCCGGCGGGCGGCGCCTTGATCAGCTCGATCAGGGCGGCGACCTGCTTGGCGTCGAGCGGCAGAGCAGGAATGCCCAGGCCGCGCGTTCGGCGGCGTGGGCGCGGTAGTCGGTCAGGAAGGTCGACATGGCGTTCTCCGGTGGGGTGGGTAATGTGGGTGGTAAAGGGGTCATGCAAGAAACCAGCCACGCACCCATTCGGGCAGCGGGTGCCCGGTCTGGTGCGCGCGTTCGATCACCTGCCAGTAATAGCGGTAGCTGGCGCGGTCGTGCAGGCGCCCTTCGTATTGCACCGGCGCCCAGTCGGCCGCGGCGGCGCGGTCGATGATGGCCAGTGCGTTGTCGATTTCAGCCTCAGTGGGTGAAAACGCGGTGACGATGGTCCGGATCTGGTCCGGGTGGATGCTCCACATGCGGGTGTAGCCGAGCTCAGTCGCTGCCCGCCTCGCCGCGTTTTGCAGCGCGGGCAGGTCCTTGAACTCGGTCACCACGTTGTGCGAAGGCACCTTGCCGTGGGCGTGGCAGGCGGCCGCCATCTCGATCTTGGCGCGCAGCACATGCGGGTGGCTGAACTGGCCGGCCAGGGTCATGGCCGAGGCCGGGATCGCACCGCCGTGGGCCGAGACGAAATCCATCAGGCCGAAGCTCAGCGACGCCACGCGCGGCTGCGCGGCGATCTCAAAGGCCCGGTGCACCGCGGCCGGCGACTCGATCAGCACATGCAGCGGCAACGATGTGGCGCCGGCTGCGTCCATGGCAGCCACGGCGCGCTGCACATCGGCCACCGACTCGACCTTGGGCAGCATCAGGTGGCACAGTCGCGCCCCGGCACGGCCCGCGATCGTGGCCACATCGGCGTCAAAGTGGGGATGGTCAACCGGGTGGACCCGGACGGCGACACGCGCGCCCGCCGCAGCGCCCAGCGCCAGTTCGGTCACCAGGGCCGCATGCTCGGCCTCGCCGCCGACCGGCGCACCGTCTTCGCAGTCCAGCGTGACGTCGAAAACGCAGCTGCCGAACTCGGCCGTCAGCTCGGTCTGCAGCTGCAGGCTTTTGTGCATCCGCGCCGGGGCACCGCTGTAGTGGTCACAGACCGGCAGCGCGAACGCGCCGGCCTGGGCCCCAACAAGGATGTCGCGCGGGTGCGGTTTCACGAGGCAGTTACCAAGCGGCGACCGGCTCAGAGCAGGTGTTTGACGCCGTCCTGCTCACCCTGCAGCTCGGCCAGGGTCTTGTTGATGCATTCCTGCGAGAAGGCGTCGATGGCCAGGCCTTCGACGATCTTGTACTCGCCATTGGCGCAGGTGACCGGGAAGCCGAACATCACGTCCTTGGGGATGCCGTATTCGCCGTTGGAAGGGACGCCCATCGTGACCCACTCACCGCTGGTGCCCAGGGCCCAGTCGCGCATGTGGTCGATGGCGGCGTTGGCGGCCGAGGCGGCGCTGGACAGGCCGCGCGCTTCGATGATGGCGGCGCCGCGCTTGCCAACGGTGGGCAGGAACACGTTGGCGTTCCATTCCTGGTCGTTGATCATGTCCTTGACCGAGGCGCCGTCGATGGTGGCGAAGCGGTAGTCGGCGTACATGGTCGGCGAGTGGTTGCCCCACACGGCCAGCTTCTTGATCGAGGACACGGCCTTGCCGGTCTTGGCGGCCAGCTGGCTGGCGGCGCGGTTGTGGTCCAGGCGCAGCATGGCGGTGAAGTTCTTGGCCGGCAGGTCCGGCGCGGCCTTCATCGCGATGTAGGCGTTGGTGTTGGCGGGGTTGCCGACCACCAGCACCTTGACGTTGCGCGAGGCGACGGCGTTCAGGGCCTTGCCCTGGGCGGTGAAGATGGCGCCATTGATCGACAGCAGCTCGGCACGCTCCATGCCCGGGCCGCGGGGGCGCGAGCCGACCAGCAGCGCGTAATCGGCGTCCTTGAAGGCAGTCATCGGGTCGGCGTGGGCTTCCATGCCGGCCAGCAACGGGAAGGCGCAGTCGTCGAGTTCCATCATCACGCCCTTGAGCGCCTTCTGGGCCTTCTCGTCGGGGATTTCCAGCAGTTGCAGGATCACGGGCTGGTCTTTGCCCAGCATCTCGCCGGAGGCGATGCGGAACAGCAGGGCGTAACCGATCTGACCTGCGGCGCCGGTGACGGCAACACGAACGGGCTTCTTGCTCATGGTGAAAACTCCAGAAAGGGCGTTGGAAATGGATAGGAAATCGGTGGGGCCGGGCCCCTGGCCAGTCGCCACAAAGATGCGGGGCAACCCGAAAAAAGGTGGTTCAGGGACAGCCGTCGAGTGTACCCGCGTAAACCCGTAGGCGTCAATTTGTCTTATGTCTTATATAAGATATGATTGAACCCCACACAGCGGGCCGTGGCCTTGGGTCACCCGCCCTGCTCAACCACCCACACCATGGCCTCCGCACACCCCTCGCAGCCCGACCTGTCCCCGGCGGACGCCCGTGCGCCCGCCGACGCCGGTCCGGGCCACGACGGCACGACCTCCCCCCTGCCCACCCCGGCGTTCAGCCCGCTGTACCAGCAGATCAAGTCGCTGATCCTGCGCAGCCTGCAGGCCGGCGAATGGAAACCGGGTGACATGATCCCCAGCGAGTTCGAGCTGGCCGCGCGCTTTCGCGTCAGCCAGGGCACGGTGCGCAAGGCCATCGACGAGCTGGCGACCGACAACCTGCTGGTGCGGCGCCAGGGTAAGGGCACCTTCGTCGCCACCCACGCGGAACAGCACATCCAGTACCGCTTCCTGCGCGTGCTGCCCGACGCCAGCGCCCCCGAGGCGCAGGGCCCGGCCGAGCGCCGCATCATTGAGTGCCGTCGGCAGCGGGGGCCCGCCGAGGTCGCGCGCCAGCTGGACCTGCGTGGCGGTGATTCGCTGATCCAGGTCAAGCGGGTGCTGTCGTTTTCCGGTACCCCTGCGATCCTGGAGGACATCTGGCTGCCCGGGACGCCGTTCAAGGGCCTGAGCCTGGAAACCCTGTCCAGCGACAAGGGCCCGATGTACGCCCTGTTTGAGGCCCAGTTCGGCGTGCGCATGGTGCGCGCGACAGAAAAACTCAAGGCGGTGGCCGCAGATGCCGATGCAGCGGTGTTGCTCGGCGTGGAAGTCGGCCACCCGCTGTTGAGCGTGGAGCGGCTGGCCTACACCTACAACGACGTGCCGATGGAGCTGCGCCGCGGCCTGTACCGCACCGAAACACGGCACTACCACAACGAGCTGAGCTGAGCGGATTTTTATCGAACCACCCCCTTTGCCGAAGGGCAGACGTCAGGCTTGAGTATGCTGCGTTGCAATAGAATTTGAAGGTTTGTAATTCGGGTTACCACCGAGTTACAAGCCCCTTCCAACCCCGAACCCCACGGAAGAAAGCCCCACCATGACCGAGTTGACCAAGAAGCGGCCCGAGTTCCGCAACATCAACGCCTTCAAGGACCTGACCACCTACCGCCTGCCTCTGGCCGGCTGGGTGTCGATCCTGCACCGCGTCAGCGGCGTCCTGATGTTTCTGCTGTTGCCCCTGATCGTCTGGCTGTTCGACACCTCGGTGTCGTCCGAGATTTCCTACGACCGTTTCAGCGCCGCCTTTTCCAGCGGCATCGGCTTCGTGCCGGGCTGGCTGTTCAAGCTGGTGGTGCTGGCCGTCATCTGGGCCTATCTGCACCACCTGATCGCCGGTCTGCGCCACCTGTACATGGACGCCACGCACGCGGTGAGCAAGGAATTCGGCAAGAGCTCGGCCATCTTCACGCTGGCGCTGTCCATCGGCCTGACCCTGGTCCTGGGCGCCAAGCTGTTCGGCCTGTACTGACACCGCGCGAAAGGAAAACAACATGTCCGTCAACTACGGTTCCAAGCGCGTCGTCACCGGCGCCCACTATGGCCTGCGCGACTGGCTCGCCCAGCGCATCACCGGCGCGCTGTTTGCGCTGTTCACCTTCATCGTGCTGGCCAAGGTGCTCTTCACCAGCGGTCCCCTGGGCTACGAGGGCTGGGCCGGCATCTTCGCCGCGCAGTGGATGAAGGCCCTGACCTTCGCCATCTTCATCGCCATCGCGTACCACATCTGGATCGGCATGCGCGACATCTGGATGGACTACGTCAAGCCCACCGGCATCCGCCTGGCCCTGCATGTGTTCACCATCGTCTGGCTCGTCGCCTGCCTGGGCTGGGCTGTTCAAGTTCTCTGGAGACTCTGATCCATGTCCACCACCGCATCCCTCCCCAAGCGCAAGTTCGACGTGGTCATCGTCGGGGCCGGCGGCTCCGGCATGCGTGCCTCGCTGCAGCTGGCCCGCGCCGGCCTCAAGGTCGCCGTGCTCTCCAAGGTGTTTCCGACCCGCTCCCACACCGTCGCGGCACAGGGCGGCGTGTCCGCCTCGCTGGGCAACATGAGCGAAGACAGCTGGGAATACCACTTCTACGACACCGTCAAGGGCTCCGACTGGCTCGGCGACCAAGACGCCATCGAGTTCATGTGCCGCGAAGCCCCGAAGGTCGTGTACGAGCTCGAACACTTCGGCATGCCGTTCGACCGCAACCCCGACGGCACCATCTATCAGCGCCCGTTCGGCGGCCACACCGCCAACTACGGCGAAAAGCCGGTGCAGCGCGCCTGCGCCGCGGCCGACCGCACCGGCCACGCCATGCTGCACACGCTCTACCAGGCCAACGTGTCGGCCAAGACCACCTTCTTTGTGGAATGGATGGCGCTGGACCTGATCCGCGACGCCTCCGGTGATTGCGTGGGCGTGACCGCCCTCGAAATGGAAACCGGCGACACCTACGTGCTCGAAGCCAAGACCGTGCTGCTGGCCACCGGTGGCGCCGGCCGCATCTTCCAGTCCTCGACCAACGCCTTCATCAACACCGGCGACGGCCTGGGCATGGCCGCCCGAGCTGGCATCGCGCTGCAGGACATGGAGTTCTGGCAGTTCCACCCCACCGGCGTGGCCGGCGCGGGCGTGCTGCTGACCGAAGGCTGCCGCGGCGAAGGCGCGATCCTGCTCAACAGCAACGGCGAACGCTTCATGGAGCGCTACGCGCCCACGCTCAAGGACCTGGCACCGCGCGACTTCGTCTCGCGCTGCATGGGCCAGGAGATCCTGGAAGGCCGTGGCTGTGGTCCCAACAAGGACTACATCCACATGAAGCTGGACCACCTGGGGGCCGACACCATCCACAAGCGCCTGCCCTCGGTGTACGAGATCGGCGTGAACTTCGCCAACGTCGACGTGACGCGCGAGCCGATCCCCGTGGTGCCCACCATCCATTACCAGATGGGCGGCATCCCGACCAACATCCACGGTCAGGTGGTCGAGCGCGCCAACGGCGAAGACAAGCCCGTCAACGGCCTGTACGCGGTGGGCGAATGCTCCTGCGTCTCGGTGCACGGCGCCAACCGCCTGGGCACCAACTCGCTGCTGGACCTGCTGGTGTTCGGCAAGGCCGCCGGCGACCACATCATCGCCAACGTCAACCCCAAGCAGGAACACAAGGCCCTGCCCGCCGACGCCGCCGACCAGACCCTGGCCCGCCTGGCCCGCCTGGACAGCGCCCAGGGTGGCGAGTACTCGCAGGACGTCGCCAACGACATGCGCGCCATCATGCAGGCCCACGCCGGCGTGTTCCGCAGCCAGGAGGTGATGGACGAAGGCGTCAAGAAGATCGCCGCCCTGCGCGAGCGCGTGGCCAACATCGGCCTGAAGGACAACTCCAAGGTCTTCAACACCGCCCGCATCGAGGCGCTGGAGGTCGAGAACCTGATGGAAGCCGCCCAGGCCACCATGGAATCGGCCGCCGCCCGCACCGAGTGCCGCGGCGCCCACCTGGTGCGCGACTACGAACACGACGTCAACCACGCGACCTGCCCGCTGGGCCGCAACGACGCCGAGTGGATGAAGCACACCCTGTGGTTCAAGGACGGCAACCGCCTGGATTACAAGCCGGTGCGCATGAAGCCCCTGACCGCCGAGACGGTGCCGCCCAAGCCCGCACTTTCTGACCGGAATCAGCGAATACAAGGACACTGAAAAATGGCACAACGCACTTTCAAGCTCTACCGCTACGACCCGGACAAGGACGCCAAGCCCTACATGCAGACCCTCCAGGTCGAGCTGGACGGCTCCGAGCGCATGCTGCTGGACGCCCTGATCAAGCTCAAGGCCGTGGACCCCACGCTGTCGTTCCGCCGCTCCTGCCGCGAAGGCGTCTGCGGTTCGGACGCGATGAACATCAACGGCAAGAACGGCCTGGCCTGCCTGACCAACCTGAACACGCTCAAGGGCGACATCGTGCTCAAGCCGCTGCCCGGCCTGCCGGTGGTGCGCGACCTGATCGTGGACATGACGCTGTTCTTCAAGCAGTACCACTCGATCAAGCCCTACCTGATCAACGACACGCCGCCGCCCCAGACCGAGCGCCTGCAAAGCCCGGAGGAGCGCGACGAGCTCAACGGCCTGTACGAGTGCATCCTGTGCGCCAGCTGCTCGACCAGCTGCCCCAGCTTCTGGTGGAACCCGGACAAGTTTGTCGGCCCGGCCGGCCTGCTGCAGGCCTACCGTTTCATCGCCGACAGCCGCGACCAGGCCACCGCCGAGCGGCTGGACAACCTCGAAGACCCGTACCGCCTGTTCCGCTGCCACACCATCATGAACTGCGTGGACGTCTGCCCCAAGAGCCTGAACCCGACCAAGGCGATCGGCAAGATCAAGGAGCTGATGGTGCGTCGCGCCGTCTGACCCCCCCATGGCCACGACCGACTCCGCCACCGTCGACGAAGTGCTCGACGCCCCGCTCGACGTGCGGGGCATGAGCAAGCTCAAGTGGCGCTGCCGCCGTGGCCTGCTGGAGAATGACCTGTTCATCGAGCGGTTCTTCGCCCGGCACGAATCTGGCTTGACCGTCAGGCAGGCTCAAGCTCTCGGGGTTGTAATGGACCTGTCCGACAATGATCTGCTTGATCAGTTGCTCGGTCGCAAGCCCCCCGAAGGGCCGTTGGCCGAACCGGAAGTCCTGCAGGTGCTGGAGTTGCTCCGCCATGCCCGCTCTACCGTTTAAGACCCATCCCATCAAGGAAACCGCATGAAACTCGTAGACAACAAAGCCACCCTGTCGTTCTCCAACGGCAGCCCCAGCGTCGAGATGCCGGTGTACGCCGGCAGCATCGGTCCGGACGTGATCGACATCCGCAAGCTGTACGCACAGACCGGCATGTTCACCTACGACCCGGGCTTCCTGTCTACCGCCGCCTGCCAGTCGGCCATCACCTACATCGACGGCGACAAGGGCGAGCTGCTGTACCGCGGCTACCCGATCGAGCAGCTGGCCACCCAGTGCGACTACCTCGACACCTGCTTCTGCTGCTCAACGGCGAACTGCCCAACGAGAAGGAGCGCGGCGACTTCCACAAGCTCGTGATCAACCACACCATGGTCAACGAGCAGATGCAGTTCTTCCTGCGCGGCTTCCGCCGTGACGCCCACCCGATGGCCGTGCTCACGGCCTGGTCGGCGCCCTGTCGGCCTTCTACCACGACAGCACCGACATCAACAACCCGGAGCACCGCCGCATCGCCGCGATCCGCCTGATCGCCAAGATGCCCACGCTGGTCGCCATGGCCTACAAATATGGCGTCGGCCAGCCGTTCATGTACCCGAAGAACGACCTGAGCTACTCGGGCAACTTCCTGCGCATGATGTTCGGCACGCCCTGCGAGGACTACAAGGTCAGCCCGGTGCTCGAGCGCGCCCTGGACCGCATCTTCATCCTGCACGCCGACCACGAGCAGAACGCCTCCACCTCCACGGTCCGCCTCTGCGGCAGTTCGGGCACCAACCCGTTCGCCGCGATCGCGGCCGGCGTGGCCTGCCTCTGGGGTCCCGCCCACGGTGGCGCCAACGAAGCCTGCCTCAACATGCTGGAGGACATCCAGCGCCAGGGCGGCGTGGCCAAGTCGGCGAGTTCATGGAGAAGGTCAAGGACAAGAACTCCGGCGTCAAGCTGATGGGCTTCGGTCACCGGGTCTACAAGAACTACGACCCGCGCGCCAAGCTGATGCAGGAAACCTGCAACGAGGTGCTGGCCGAGCTGGGCCTGGAAAACGACCCGCTGTTCAAGCTGGCCAAGGAACTGGAAAAGATCGCCCTGGAAGACGAGTACTTCGTCAGCCGCAAGCTGTACCCGAACGTCGACTTCTACTCCGGCATCGTGCAGCGCGCGATCGGCATCCCGGTCAGCCTGTTCACCGGCATCTTCGCGCTGGCCCGCACCGTCGGCTGGATCGCCCAGCTCAACGAGATGCTGGCCGACCCCGAGTACAAGATCGGCCGTCCGCGCCAGCTGTTCACGGGTTCGGTGCGCCGCGACGTTCCTGCGGGCTTCAAACGCTGATCGAACCCCACTCCCCAAAACCCGCCGCTGGCGGGTTTTGTTTTTGCGGGGTCTGACATCGCCATTCACGATATCAAATACCCTCCAAAAGAGAGAAATCCTGGAAGTCATCTCAAAAGACGATGACTTCCCCATGAACGCCCCCGACCGCGCCTTTACCCGCCGCCTTGACCTGACCACGCTGCAGCTGTTCGTGGCGGTGTGCGAGCGCGGCAGTATCGGCAAGGCCGCCGAGGTCGAGTTCATGGCGCCGTCGGCGGTTAGCAAGCGCCTGTCCGACCTCGAAACCACCGTCGGCACCGCCCTGCTCATGCGCCACGCGCGTGGCGTCACTCCCACGCCCGCCGGCCAGAGCCTGCTGCACCACGCCCGCTCGGTGTTGTTCAGCCTCGACAAGATGCAGGGTGAGCTGTCCGAATACGCCGACGGCGTGCGCGGCCATGTGCGGTGCACGCCAACATCTCGGCCAGCGTGCAGTTCCTGCCGGAAGACCTCGGGGCCTTCATCCGGCACCACGACGGCATCAAGATCGACCTCGAAGAACACCTCTCGACCGAGGTGGTCCGAGCGGTGCAGGAGGGCGCAGCCGACCTCGGCATCTGCCACGTCGGCGCCGCCGGCCAGGCCGTCGGCCTGCAGACCCGCCCTACCGCCAGGACCAGCTGGTGCTGATCGTGCCGGCGCGCCACCCGCTGGCCGCCCACGCGGCGCTGCCCTTCGCCGCCAGCCTCGACGAGGACCACGTCGGCCTGCACGCCAACAGCTCGATCTACCGCGCCATGCACGAGGCCGCGCTGCGCGAGGGCCGCAACATCCGGTTGCGCATCCGCGTGACCGGGCTGGACGCCATGTGCCGCATGATCCACAACGGCCTCGGCGTCGGCCTGATGCCGCGCCGCGCCTTCGAACTGATGCACGGCGTCGGTGCACTCGCCTGCATCAGCCTGACCGACGACTGGGCGACGCGCCGCATCGACCTGGTCGCCCGCGATTTTTCCAGCCTGCCCGTCAGCGCCCGGCTGCTGGTGGACCACCTGTCCACACAGGCCGCCGGCTCCGCCACCCAGCCCTAAAATTTCAAGCCCCACAGAGAACACAGCCCCATGGCCCGCACGCTCTACGACAAGATCTGGGACGAACACGTCGTCCACACCGAAGAGGACGGCACCGCCGTGCTCTACATCGACCGCCACCTGGTGCACGAAGTCACCAGCCCGCAGGCCTTCGAGGGCCTGCGCCAGGCCGGCCGCAAGGTCTGGCGCGTCAGCTCGGTGGTCGCCACCGCCGACCACAACACGCCCACCACCGGCTGGGAGCTGGGCTACGACGGCATCACCGACCCGATCAGCAAGGAACAGATCACCACGCTGGACAGCAACATCCAGGAATTCGGCCCGCCGCCTTCTTCCCCTTCATGTCCAAGCGACAGGGCATCGTGCACGTGATCGGCCCGGAGAACGGCGCCACCCTGCCCGGCATGACCGTGGTCTGCGGCGACTCGCACACCTCGACGCACGGTGCGTTCGGCGCGCTGGCACACGGCATCGGCACCTCTGAGGTCGAGCACGTGATGGCCTCGCAGACCCTGCTGGCCAAGAAGGCCAAGAACCTGCTGGTCAAGGTCGAAGGCCAGGTCGCCAAGGGCGTGACCGCCAAGGACATCGTGCTGGCCATCATCGGCAAGATCGGCACCGCCGGCGGCACCGGCTACACCATCGAGTTCGGCGGCAGTGCGATCCGCGCGCTGTCGATGGAAGGCCGCATGACGGTCTGCAACATGGCGATCGAAGGCGGCGCGCGCGGCCGGTGGTGGCCGGGACGACAAGACCATCGACTACGTCAAGGGCCGTCCGCTCTCGCCACCGGCGTCGAATGGACCAGGCCGTGACCTACTGGAAGACGCTGCACTCCGACGCCGACGCGGTCTTCGGACGCCGTGGTTGAACTCGACGGCCGCGCAGATCCTGCCGCAGGTCACCTGGGGCACCTCGCCCGAGAGGTGCTGGGCGTGGGACGCCCGCGTGCCCGACCCCGAGAAAGAGAAGGACGCCAGCAAGCGCGGCGCGATGGAGCGCGCGCTGACTTACATGGCTCTGGAACCCGGCAAGCGCTGGCCGACATCTTCGTCGTACAAGGTCTTCATCGGTTCCTGCACCAACAGCCGCATCGAAGACATGCGCGAAGCCGCTGCAGTCGTCAAGAAGCTCGGCCAGAAGGTCGCCAGAACATCAAGCTCGCGATGGTCGTGCCCGGCTCCGGTCTGGTCAAAGAGCAGGCCGAGCGCGAAGGCCTGCACGAGATCTTCAAGGCCGCCGGCTTCGAATGGGCGCGAGCCCGGCTGCTCGATGTGCCTGGCGATGAACGCCGACCGGCTGGAGCCGGGCGAGCGCTGCGCCTCGACCAGCAACCGCAACTTCGAAGGCCGCCAGGGCGCCGTTGCGGAAGGCCTGACCTCGAAGGGGATCTCTTCGCCCTGCGCCTTGACGACCACCTGGCGCTCCAGGTCGATGGTCAGCTGGTAGCCCGGGAAGGCGTCACTTCGTGAACAGCTGGCCACCTGTCGCCTCGCTAGCACAATGGGCAGCAGGCCGTTCTTGAAGCAGTTGTTGAAGAAGATGTCGGCGAAGCTGGGGCGATGATGCGCGAAACCGTCCTGGTCAGGCCCAGGGCGCGTGCGCGCGGCTGGAGCCGCAGCCGAAGTCTGCGGCGCGGATCAGCACCGGCCCCTTGTAGCGGCTGGTTAGCACGAAGTCGGGGTTGGGCTTGCGGCGCTCTCGGGCCGCCGGGCTCGCCCTTGTCCAGGTAGCGCCACTCGTCGAACAGGTTGGGGCCGAAGCCGGTCCTTGCGGATCGACTTGAGGAACTGCTTGGGATGATCGCGTCGGTGTCGACGTTCTCGCGGTCCATGGGGCCACGAGGCCCTGGTGAATGGTGATTTTCGCATGATTGGTTGGTTCAGTTGGTCGCGCCTTTGAACTGGCTTGCACCGGCCCTTCTCCAGTCCGGATGCCGACCGCCTGCCTTCAGGGCCTTGCTTGCCGTCAACGGTCTTGTACTTTGACCTCGGATTCCGGACTTGTCGACCACCACGTCTTCTTTGACTTCGATGCTTTGCCGACACTGGTCCTTGACTTCGATGCCTTCTCCTTGAACAGGGTGCGGCGTCCTGTTTGACGCCTTGTACACGGTGTTTCGTTGCCTGCAGCGGCCAGCGAGGGCCAGGACCACGGCGGGATCAGGAAAGGCAGGGGCTTGACGGACATGGTGTGACTCCTTGAAGAGGGCGCCTGGAGGGTCAGGCGATGGTGGCGGATGTCGATGAAGTGGCCGTGGATCGCGGCGGCGGCGGCCATCGCGGGCGAGACCAGGTGGTTACGCCCACCGA
>WNGS01100871.1:9077-25429 GCA_020271785.1 Procambarus virginalis
GCTAATGTTTGGTTTCTTGATTTATGTCTGTCTCTTGAAAGCCATTTTATGCTCTCCGAGGTTCTCTTAATTGTGAGTCGCATATATCATTTTGTGTGTCGGTTACCATTTCCTTTTAAGTACGCGCGTGTGTATATTTCGGTGGCTTGTGTACGCTAATTTTAAATGTACACATGTGTGTGTGTGTGTGTGTGTGCAACCTCCCTTCCTGAAATGATAGTACTTACACTATTTATACAATAGTACTTGTACTATTTGGTCGAAAGTACCAAGATGTAGTGATGGCCACCAGTAAGCCACTTTTTGTACTATTCATTTTATAGTCCGGAAAAGATTAAGCTAAAATCAAACTTATATATTCTTAGGCATAGTATAGCACATATATGTACTATGTTAGGCCTAAGATGGACTAGGATTGTTTGGAGAGATTAGGTTAGGGTTTATATTTATATTGCGAATAAAAAGGTTTCTGGTTTGTTCAATTTCAGTAATACAAAAGTTAACTTTCAGGTGGTCCATCACTATATATATATTGGTGCCTTCCACCAGATAGTTACTGTAAGTACTTTAATCTTGGGAGGACGTGTTGTGTGTGTGTGTGTATTCGCCTAATTGTATTCACCTAGTTGTGCTTGCGGGGGTTGAGCTCTGGCTCTTTGGTCCCGCCTCTCAATTGTTAATCCACCACATCACTGCCTAATGCATTTTATTTGTCTACTACTCTGACACTGAAAAAAATCTTTCTAACGTCTCTATGGCTCATTTGGGCAAATTTCCACCTGTGTCCCTAGTGCGTGTGCCCCTTGTGTTAAATAGTCTGTCCTTATCTACCCTATCAATTCCTCTGAGAATCTTGTATGTGGTGATCATGTCACCTCTAACTCTCCTGTCTCCCAGTGACGTGAGGTTTAATTCCCGTAGTCTCTCCTCGTAGCTCATACCCTCTCAGCTCGGGTACTAGTCTGGTGGCAAACCTTTGAACCTTTTCCAGTTTAGTCTTATGCTTGACTAGATATGGACTCCATGCTGGAGCCGCATACTCCAGGATTGGTCTGACATATGTGGTATATAATGTTCTAAAAGATTCCTTACACAGGTTTCTAAAGGCCGTTCTTATGTTAGCCAACCTGGCATATGCCACTGTTGTTATCCTCTTCATATGAGCTTCAGGGGACAGGTCTGGCGTGATATCAACCCCCAGGTCTTTTCTCTCTCTGACTCTTGAAGTATTTCATCTCCCAAATGATATCTTGTATCTGTTCTCCTACTCCCTACACCTATCTTCATTACATTACATTTGCTTGGGTTAAACTCTAACAACCATTTGTTCGACCATTCCTGCAGCTTGTCCAGGTTTTCTTGAAGCCTCAAGCTGTCATCCTCTATTTTAATCCTTCTCATAATTTTGGCGTCGTCAGCAAACATTGAGAGGAAGGAGTCTATACCCTCTGGGAGATCATTTACGTATATCAGAAACAGGATAGGTCCAAGTACAGAGCCCTGTGGGACTCCACTGGTGACTTCACGCCATTCTGAGGTCTCACCCCTCACTGTAACTCTCTGCTTCCTATTGCTTAAGTACTCCCTTAACCACTGGAGCGCCCTACCTGTTACTCCTGCCTGTTTCTCCAGCTTATGCATCAGCTTTTTATGGGGTACTGTGTCAAAGGCTTTCCGACAGTACAAAAAAATGCAGTTCGCCCATCCTTCTCTTTTTTTGCTTAATCTTTGCCACCTGATCGTAGAATTCTATTAAGCCTGTAAGGCAAGATTTACCCTCCCTGAACCCATGTTGGCGAAGTCCCTTCTCTCCAGATGTGTTACTAGGTTTTTTTCTCACGATCTTCTCCGTCACCTTGCATGGTATACAAGTAATGTGTGTGTGTGTGTGTGTGTGTGTGTGTGTGTGTATTCACTTAGTTGTATTCACTTAGTTGTATTTTACGGGGGTTGAGCTTTGCTCTTTCGGCCCGCCTCTCAACTGTCAATCAACTGTTTACTAACTACACTAACTACCTTTTTTTTTTCCCCACACCACACACACACACACACACACACCCCAGGAAGCAGCCCGTGACAGCTTACTAACTCCCAGGTACCTATTTACTGCTAGGTAACAGGGGCATTCAGGGTGAAAGAAACTTTGCCCATTTGTTTCTGCCGGGTGCGGGAATCGAACCCGCGCCACAGAATTACAAGTCCTGCGCGATATCCACCAGGCTACCTGGCCCTACCTGGCCACCAGGCTACCTGGCCCCCTGTGTGTGTGTGTGTGTGTGTGTGTGTGTGTGTGTGTGTGTGTGTGTGTGTGTGTGTGTGTGTGTGCGTGCGTGAGTGTGCCCGTGTGGAAAGTGCGTTGGCACTTATACAAAACTATGTGCATTGCATACATACTGTAGGTGTGTGTGTATGCCAAATGTATATTTCGTGCGAGGCTGTATTCCTCGTGTAGGCGTGGTTTTGTATTAATTCTAAGTGTGTTTGTGCATGTGTGTGTCGGTGTTTGCAAGCAAGATAGCTTGGTTCTTGCTTCTAATGTTCTTGTCTTCTGCGTACTGTATTCTTAGCTCCCGTGTACTATATTCTTAGCTCCTGCGTACTATATTCTTAAGCTGACAAAAACCATTATACGAAGTTTGTGTACCACTCAGAGTCGGCTTTTGGGTCGATAATTAATTCAGACTCTTATATTGCTGTGTGAAAGATTCTTACTCTGGGATTTATCCAGTTCTGTGTTCCTCATTGTAACTTGGGATTTATCCAGTTCTGTGTTCCTCATTGTAACTTGGGATTTATCCAGTTCTGTGTTCCTCATTGTAACTTGGGATTTATCCAGTTCTGTGTTCTACAGCTAAGGCAGTGACGTTGACGCACGACACAGCACTTTCTGTGACATCTAGACACATGACACATCTATTGCAGTGACATATTGACTAATGGCACATCTGTCAGTGACATCTTGACACGTGACACATCTATTGCAGTGACATATTGACTAATGACACATCTGTCAGTGACATCTAGACACGTGACACATCTATTGCAGTGACATATTGACTAATGGCACATCTGTCAGTGACATCTTGACACGTGACTCATCTTTGTCAGTGAGTGTCATTTAGAATTCACTAGTACGTGAGGTTCCTTGGTGTCCCGCTTCCTTCATCCTTCCTACTTCATTCTTCTATAACGCTTCTTTCATCTCTGTTCCTTTTTACTACTAGCAACCTACTTCCTTCACGCTTCATTCTCTTTCCCCTACCACGTTCCCCACCACTTCCCACTTCAGGCTTTCTTCATTACCGCTTCCTTCTTCCTTCCGGCTTCCTTCACTTCTATACAGCTGCTCTCAAGATTCATTTCTCATTTCCTTGCCATGTTGTTGAGAGAGACTGACAGCTTTTGTTTCAGGTTGACAAGTTTGTGCTTTCCAAGATTTCTCAAGGAGTGTATATTTCTGTGGGTGTCCTGCTGATCCTCTCTCTGTTGCAATCTCTGTGGTACACGTACGCACGCACGCACGCACGCACGCACGCACGCACACACACACACACACACACACAGACACACACACACACACACACACACACACAACCACACACACACACACAACACACACACACCACCACACAAACACAACAGGCCCCAGGCTACCTGGGGTCTGGTAGCCTGGTGGAGTCCGCGCAGGACTCGTAATTCTGTGGCGCGGGTTCGATTCCCGCACGAGGCAGAAACAAATGGGCAAAGTTTCTTTCACCCTGAATGCCCCTGTTACCTAGCAGTAAATAGGTACCTGGGAGTTAGTCAGCTGTCACGGGCTGCTTCCTGGGGTGTGTGTGTGTGTGTGTGGAAAAAAAAGTAGTTAGTAAACAGTTGATTGACAGTTGAGCGGCGAGCCGAAAGAGCAAAGCTCAACCCCCGCAAACACAACTAGGTGAATACACACACACACACACACACACACACACACACACACACACACACACACACACACACACACACACACACACACACACACACACCCACACACACATGTGCAAGCCACCTCCATTCACAGGTGTAAGGCCAGATTCGACAGTGAATTTGAACGTCAGAATAGGTATATTATAACGCAATAGGCACAACAAGGCTTGTAGGCTAGGCACGAAGAGCTAGACCGCACTTACTAGAATACACTGATAGGCAAGAACTGATAGGCAAGTACTCGAGGGGCCAGGAGCTATAACACAAGATAATCGTGCACTCTAAAACATCAATAGGCTGTTCTACCTCTTCGCCCTGACTTCAGTAAGGGCGAAGAGGTAGAACAGCCTATTGACATAGCTCGAGTGCATGGGGGGAAATGCGTAAACCCGGGGTTGTGTCTCGGAGAGGCTGCAGGATCCGTTGGTAATCAAGATGATTTCCCAGTTGCAATTCTTATACCATGTCGTAACTCAGTCGATTAAGGCAGCGTCTGGGATGCTCTCGGCCGTAGGTTCGAATCCTCGTCACGGCCTTGTGGATTTGTTTACTGGGTACCAGTGTTCCAATGGGTATGTGGGTGCCACAATATTAAGTAGTAAGTGGGTGCCTATTATTTATACAAGCCGAGTATGATTCTAGAATTATATATTACAAATACATTTCAAAACTGTAAAGATTATGTTACATACAATAGCCATGATTATAGATGACTAATAAACTATAGAGACAGACAAGGAAGGGAGAAGAGCGTTTGTTGTTGTAAAGTTCAGGTAACATGACTTGTGAAAGTTGAGACTTGGGTGATTAGCTCTACAATGCATAATGATGAAAATTCATTAATGAGTATTGATGTTGATGTTTGTGTAAGGGCGTATTAGCCTCTGGAAAGTTATTAATTTCTTTAATTAGGTTTCTTTTTAAGTAATTAATAGCCTCCAGGAGGTTAAGATCTTATCAACCTTCCAAAGGTTATTTAGTTCTATCAGCCCCAGAAGGGTTATTTAGGTCTATGAGCCCCAGAAGGGTTATTAAGGTCTATCAGCCCCAGAAAGGTGTTTTGAGGTCTATCAGCCCCTGAAGGTTTTAAGGTCTATCAGCCCCTGAAGGTTATTAAAGTCTTAGCAGCTTCTCGAGGGTTATTAGGTCTTGAACGTTTTATTTTATTCCTGGTCTTTGTCCAGGATTAGGTAAGCTCAGTATATATATCCGAGAGGCTGGGTACACCTCTCGGTTTACATATCCTATACATATCTATATACATAAAAATGGAAATGTTCGTTTGTTCAAAATCGCTAAT
This sequence comes from Procambarus virginalis, assembly GCA_020271785.1. Taxonomy (NCBI): domain Eukaryota; kingdom Metazoa; phylum Arthropoda; class Malacostraca; order Decapoda; family Cambaridae; genus Procambarus; species Procambarus virginalis. The sequence goes on from WNGS01100871.1 coordinate 14,341, forward strand.
CTCCGAAAGTTCTTCACCAATTACTTGAAATTTGCACACAATATTCCATTTCGCATCCAACCAGGTTTTTATATACATACTATATAGATATCACGTCTGTGACGGTAAAAAACATGCTTTCTCTGAAAAACTGTGTTTTTCATGTGTTTTTCATGTGAGGGGAAATCTTCGAAACCTCTTTACCGATTTCTTTGAAATTTTGACACAACGTTGCATTTGAATAGACGCGTCTTTTTATATACTTACTATATAGATGCCACCCCTGTGACAGGTAAAAACATGCGTTTTTGAAAAAACGGCGCCATTTGTTATATAAAGCAGCATTCACGCTATATTAAATATGTCACGAATTCCATTTCAATGTTTCCGATTGCATTGATAAATTATATTTTCATAGAATTTTATTTTATTTATTTTTTATTTATTCAATTTATTTTATTTTTATTGAATTATTTGTGTGACATTGTGTTGGAATTTTGGATTCGGTGTGTTTACCATACCGTTCGTTTCGTAAGTAAGTATAGATGCCACACACACCTGTGACAGGTAAAAAATAGCTTTTCTTGACAAACAGCGCCATCTGTTGCATGTTAAGAGCAACACACATGCTATACTAGATATGTTACAATTCCATTTCGATGTTTCTGATTGCATTGATAAATTGAATTTTCATAAATTTTTNGCCCCATACTAACGCCCGTGACCCCATACTAACGCCCGTGACCCCATACTAACGCCCGTGACCCCATACTAACGCCCGTGACCCCATACTAACGCCTGTGACCCCATACTAACGCCCGTGACCCCATACTAACGCCCGTGACCCATACTAACGCCCGTGACCCCATACTAACGCCCGTGACCCCATACTAACGCCCGTGACCCCATACTAACGCCCGTGACCCCATACTAACGCCCGTGACCCCATACTAACGCCCGTGACCCCATACTAACGCCCGTGACCCCATACTAACGCCCGTGACCCCATACTAACGCCCGTGACCCCATACTAACGCCCGTGACCCCATACTAACGCCCGTGACCCCATACTAACGCCTGTGACCCCATACTAACGCCCGTGACCCCATACTAACGCCCGTGACCCATACTAACGCCCGTGACCCCATACTAACGCCCGTGACCCCATACTAACGCCTGTGACCCCATACTAACGCCCGTGACCCCATACTAACGCCCGTGACCCCATACTAACGCCCGTGACCCCATACTAACGCCCGTGACCCCATACTAACGCCTGTGACCCCATACTAACGCCCGTGACCCCACGTGCTCCTGTAAACCCATCTAAACTATGACTCCAGACGCTCGTGACCACAGATGCTTCACACTGCCCTCACGTCGTCTTAGGTAGTACAATTATATATATTTTTTTATAATACTTCATTTGCCTATACAGGGGCAGTGAATCCCCCCTCCCCCCTACCACCATCTTATCAAATAATCCAGCCCATTCTACTACTGTTTTGGTAGTACTCATAGTAACGATGAAGACCATAGTACATATACGGACATACAACGCAGTTAGAAAGTAGAAAACGGTACTATTGAAATTGGACAAACCGGAAAGATTTTTTATTTATGTTGCAAAGACAAACTAACTACTCTAACCTAAAGTTATTATGCCAAATACACGATATCCGAGGCCTAATATAGCACATATGTGTGTTCTACTAGGCCTAGGAATATTAGTTTATTTTCTAGCTGCATTTTTTTCAGACTCAATAAAGTGAATAGTTACAAAATTCTACTATCTAATTGTCTTGAACGTCAATCCCTGGAAACACACCGAAACTGTCTCTATTTCCCGCTTGTTACAACTTGTAATAAAGTTGTTACATCTTGGCTTAACGTGTTTATGACGTGTTAGAACGTTGTTACAACTTTTTATATTGGTTGTTATAACTGGTTAGGAGGTGTTAAAACTTGTTCGAACGTTGTACCAACGTCGTAGTTTCGGTGTGTGTTTGGCAGGATGTTTATACTATGGTGCACATAATTACAAGAACTGCTCTCTAAACAGGAAGATGGGTTGAATAATCATCATATAACCGTCAATGATACATTTGAGTCTCGAGTTTGAACAACGAAATTGTTGGTGCATTTTGGGAGTTGAGAGGCCAACCCGTCCTTAGACCACTCAGTGAACGAACAGTTGCATTTTTAACGGAGTGGTCGATTCCGTAAAAATATACGACGTATTTAATGAGAATTTCGACCCCATTTCACCCACATCATAACAACTCAATTTTCTACGAAACTGTCGTAATCTCATAGTTTTTTTTATTTGATGAGAATCAGTGTTTTTGTATTACTATAAAATACTATTTTTTTTGTTTTAGTTATTCTTTTATCATGGGGCCAACTCCCGTTTTCAGCGGTCCCGCCACACTATAGCCACTGATGGAGATTATGAGGCTAGAATGAATGGAAAATTTATAACATGTACCTTGCGCTGGTTCCGAGAAATCAGCGTCTCCGAGGCCCGGTCTTCGACAAGGAAGGGGGGAGGGGGAGCTGATATGAAAATTTGTTTACTGAGAATTATATGAAATATATATAAATGTAATAATTTCCCCTGTAAATAAATGTAAATATAATCTCCATTTTTTGTAAATCATTTAAAGAAAAATAAGTATAACATTCAGGGGTTTTAAAGATCATATTCTGTGATAATGAAACACTTGTTCAATGAGAATTATAATGTAGTATTGTCTTGTAAAACTTATGTAAATGATTTATATTGTATTTTCTTAAATAAAGATAAAAAAAAAGTGCATTGGAGAGATTCAACTTAACTAAACAAGAAATAGTAACATTTTTGGAACGGTGTGGGAAAGAATAAATCATTCAATTAATGCTGACATCACGAGAAGCTACCAGGGTCAGCATTCGTCAAGCATTTACCCAACCACTTACGAAACAACCCGTCCTCGCAAATCGTATAGTCAGTATTGACTTATTAAATAAGTGCATAGGTGACATACTAAACATAATAGTTTACCTTGAAAAGCTTCATAGAAAACACCGACCTTACCTAACCTTGTTTGTATGTTAAGATAAGCATCTTATTGCTTCGTAATTACAATTGTTACTTAACCTATTATACGTATAGGTTAAGTATAATTGTAATTACGAAGCTATAAGATGCTTATCTTAACATACTAACAAGGTTAGGTAAGGTCGGTGTTTTCTATGAATTTCTTCTATGTTTTTCAAGTATATTATGTTTAGTATGTCACCTATGCACGTATTTAATAAGTCAATATTGATTATACGAATTTGCGACTGTACGGGTTGTACGAACCTGTACATCTCCCAATCATGGGGCTTTGTTTATATTTAATAAAAGAGTATGAGCTTCGTAACTTCTCAACTCTAGGTTATTATATACAACCTCGCTGGGTTTCTGAGCACAAACTATTTAATGAATGTAAACAAAGCCACCATGGTTGAGGACAAATGTACAGGTTTCCAAAGGTGTTGCCAAATGCTTCATGAATCCTCGCTCTTGATGTGTTTGGGCTGGTTACGGTAATGACAGCCTTTGTAATATTTCCTTGACAATTTCCAACTTGCAGACAGGACGGAGGAGCACTTACCTTCCGATTCAACTTGTTCTGATTGGTTTATCAAAGTTTTACAAAGGAGATCAGAGTTTCTCTGATTTATTTCTGACTTTTCTTTAATTCCGTTTCATATTTCTCTTCTTTTATTTTTTTTTATCGTTCGTCTTAATTTAGTCACTTTCTGTATCGCTTGTTTTGCTTTAAATTTAAGTTATCGGTCGTCTTATTTATATTTACAGTTATCTCTTTTTATTGTTTATCTTTGTCTCCCTGAATAGCTGTATACATGTCCGTCTGCCTCCGCACGAGACATGAATGGCTAACTTGAATGAGAAACATGTCTGAGCAAGCAGAGAATGAGCCACAATAACAGGGCTCAAAAACAAACGCAATCACACATGGGAAATGAAATAACGACGTTTCGATCGAAAAGGAACCGAAACGGCGTCACTTCAATTCACATACGAGGTTTGAGTTAATTATATCTGATAACATGATTAAGAACAGGATAAAGAGAGAGAGAGACGAAGCAAAAGAGCGAAGAAAAAAGAGTGAAACAGACAACAACCACAAGAGGCGACTCTCTACACCCGATCCGCCAAGCTGCTTGACAGCTATGCATTTAGACGAGCATCAGAGCTGAAACAATAGAGCATTCCTGACAGGTGGAACAATCGGACAGGCGCTGAGCACAAACCCAATTGGTTATGATAAGTCACTGGAGTGAGAACTCATAACTAAGTTAAAGCAAGCAATATAGATGCAAATAATGGAGTTATTTTGACTGCTTCCTCTTCCCTCCCGCTGTATTCCCTTCCGCCTGTATTACCTCCCGCCTGTATTACCTCCCGCAAGTATTACCTCCCGCCTGTAGTACCTCCGCAAGTATTACCTCCCGCAAGTATTACCTCCGCAAGTATTACCTCCCGCAAGTATTACCTCCCGCCGTATTACCTCACCTCCCGCAAGTATTACCTCCCGCAAGTATTACCTCCCGCAAGTATTACCTCCCGCAAGTATTACCTCCCGCAAGTATTACCTCCCGCAAGTATTCCTTCCGCAAAGCAGAGGAGGGTGACTAACCAATTTATTCTTGAGTATACGTACTTGTAGCCTGGCTAGGCCTAGGTCTCAATATTTTCGTAACTCAGTCCTCAAAGTTTAGTAACAAGTAGACACAAAAATGTCAGTAGCTTGATACATCAAATGAACAAATCTACAAAGAGGGGGGGGGGGAGAGCATGGGGGTAATTGTTAAAAACCCCGGTTAGTGTCTCTGAGAGACTGCGGGATACGTGTGAGGGCAGTAGCACTCCCGGTTGCAATTCTTTTTACCATGTCGTGGCGCGATCGACTATGGCGCGTCTGGATGATCCTGGGCGTACGTTCGAACCCTCATCACGGCCCTTGTTTATTTGTTCAGTAACTATTGTGTGAGTGTATGTGCGTGTGTATTTATTATTTGTACCTGCAAGATTGAGCTGTTAGCTCTTGGACCCCGCCTTTCTAACCGTCGGTTGTTTAATGTACTGTCTCCCGATTTATTTTTCCTCTATCATATATATATATATATTTATCTTAACACACATGTGCAGGAAGCAGCCTATAGCATCCTCTAACTTTCACCTGAACAGATGCATCAGGTGAAAGAAACTGCCCATTTGTTTGCCTCGATCGAGAATCGAACCCGGGCCCTTATGACTACCAACCCAGAGCGCTGTGTGTATGTGTGAACTTGCAAAACCACTGAAAAAAATAAGATACTTGAATCATTTGATACATTTCCTGACAGTCTTAAGAGTTAAATTTCAGAAAATACCGTTTTTGATATACTACGACAAAAAGACCGAATACATCTTAGGGAACGGTGGCAGCTTGGACCAGTATAGCCTGAGGTTCGCTTGGCTGAAAACATGTCACATATAAGTATTTTATATGTATACATATAAATATTTTCCCAGCCAGTATTCATTCAAAGTCCTTGCAAACTTTGGCGCAATAAATAAAATACAATCTTTTAGAAGAAACTTTTGACGGATGGACAAGAGGCAAGCCATAGTAACTTCGTCCACAAAAAGTTGAAAATGAAAACATTCTTTGATATAATTAGAGAAGGAAATTTTCGAGATATTTTTTTAGTTTTTAATTCCCTCATTAACAAAGAGTTTCCAGTACTGACAAAGAGAGAATAAAAATTTTTGTTTCAATGAACTATTTTTACTAAGTTCTTGGACAGCACAGACAACGAAGGAGTCGGTGTACGTTAGTATAAGATACATCTGCTTCGTTGGTTCTCTGCGTTTAAACATCTGCGTGTCAGATTATCCATATATTTATCAATTAGGTGCAGAGAATTAGTGATGATAAAGAGTCTAAAAATATGTAACCCAACACATAAATAGGCAACGACAGAAATGAGACGACGTTTCGGTCTGTCCTCGACCCTTATCAAGCTGCGACTTGATAACACGCTAGGAAGGACCGAAACGTCGTCACTTTCCTATCTACATAAGGGTTGGGTTATTTTGATCTAGTATTGTCATAAGTGTCATAAGTGCACTAAGATCATCAACTACAAAAGAAAGTTGCAAAATACAACAACAAAATTTTTTGAAGTTGAAAAACTACAAAATGTAGCTTCAAAATGCAACAAAATCTCTCTTTTTTTTTCAGAACGAGATGATATACACACCCTCGCTCCCTCTCAGAAAAAGGCGTTTCTTACCGCACATAATATTGAAAACATTCAAGATTTTGCAGATTCATTTAACAACGCCATTGTCACACTCGCGTTACTTCATCGCTAAATGTCAAGGAGAGTAACTAAAATATTTTGGATAATAATTTAGTAGTAGGAAAATGGAGTTACTGAACTTTGAAGATTATTAAGTATTTGTCGGCGTGTAAAATTCATCTCGACGAAGATGCTTCACTGGTTCGCTAGGACCCGAGACTTTGAACTCCGCTGACACACACACTGCCGACTGGGCCATGATTGAATTCATAGATTCACTACGTTCATTGTATTTTGTTGTGAATTGACGCGTTTCATCATACACGTCAATTATTCATCATACAATTATTAAAGGTAATTTTAAAGCATAATTTCCATATTAAAATAGATTTTTTTCCTATTACCATGGTATTTTGCGTAAGCCTCAACATCGAGTTTGCACCTTGAAACAAGAGCGTCTGACCCGCCGGTAAACACAGTACTTCTAATATCGTTCTCTTTACGATAACAAGATCACAGTGCTTACAATAGCGTTTTCAGTTATGGCTTCCGTTGCCAGAGCCCGTGGTGGTGCTTTGCTGTATATTCTCTCTCGGTATATTCTCTACGTAATAATGATGCTCTGTATAGATTGATTCTTAAGTGCACTTGTCCGTTCGATGGTTCCTACCTGCTGTCAACTTCCGGTATAATAATTTTTCTTCCTGTAAGCTTCCTGTAAGTATAATTTATTTCACCTATTTGGCCACACTTCTGCCTACAGTGATGCATTGGAGATTATTGCGAGTGGCTTTCACAGGATCTGAGCAGCTTATTTATGATCCAGGGTGAGATCCCTATGGATCCTGCTGTCTTTGTTACTTTAAGTCCCTGGAGCTCATCTTCTACCTGTTCCTCTGTCACTGTTATCGTGTCCAGTCTCTGGTGGTGTGTGTGCACTTACCTATTTGTACTCAACTATTTGTGCTCGCAGGATCGACCAATAGCTCTTGGACCTCCGCTTTTCTCGCTGCCGGTTCTCTAATGCAGTGACTCCTGACCTATTTCCTTATCATATGTACTTTTAAAATTACGAATGGAGTTTGCTTCGACAACCTGCTTCTTTACTTCATCTCATTTTCCCACTACTCTTACGGTAAAAGAAAACTTTCTAACATCTTTATGACTCATCTGAGTGTCAAGCTTCCATTCATGCTCTCTTACTCTATTGGTGTTCATTGTGAACATTTCCTCTTTTTGTCCGCTCTGTCAATCTCCCTAAGTTTCCTTTCATGTTTTTAGATGTGGCTTCCACGATGAGACGGCATACTCTAAAACAGGTCTCACGTACGTAGACAGTGTACATCTCCTTATTTAGCTTCCAGAATGATCTGACGTTTGCTAATGTAGTGTATGGTGCTGTCGGTATTCTATTTCTATGAGCACCCGGAGTTAGGTTTGGCGTTATGTCCACCTCAGTTTCAAGACCTTACACTTGCTTGTGATGAACTCCAGTAGCCATCTCTCGAACCAACTATCCTGCAGCTTGTTTAAGTCATCTTAGAGATTCTTACAATCCTTATCTGTCACAACTTTTCGCATTAGGTTTGTATTGTCTTCAAACATCGACAAATAAAACAACTCCTGTAGATGGGTCATTTGCATAAATGATAAATAATATGGCCCACAGTACCGACACTTTGAGGTCCTCCACTTGTAAGCCTACGTCAGCCCCACTTCTCCCTTCTCACTGTTACTGTCTAATTCCTGTCTGTTAGGTATTTCTTCACCCATGTCAGTACCTATCCGCTTACTCCCGCCTGCCTCTCGAGTTTGTGTAATAATCTCTTGTGAGGTGCTATATCAAAGGCTTTTTGACAGTCCAGAAATAAGCAATCTGACAAACCTTCTCTGTCCTGCCTTATTTTCGTTACTGTAATATTGAACTCCAGTAGGTCCGTCAGGCACGATTCCCCTTCCCTAAACGAAGGGTTGCCTTACCTTGAAGGGGTAGGGAAATATATAACACAACTTGATAACGGTTCAGGACGGAGCGAAATGTCACCGTTGTCTGAGATGTGTGATTTGGTCATTATCCCTAAAGCCATGTTGCTGTTTGTTTAAATACCTATTTGTCTCTACATATGTAACTAGTCATATACTTATTATTCTTTCGAGCACTTTGCAGGGTATGGTTCACGCTGGCTTGTAGTTAAGTGCCTTATGTGTGTACACTCACCTTGTTACACTTCTAGTTGTGCATGCGGGGGTTGAGCGCTAGCTCTTTGGGCCCGCCTCTCAACTGTCAATTAACAGATTTTTTTTCTTCCACATACATAGACACTTCCTAGGAAACAATCCGTAGCAGCTGTCTAACTCCCTGGTACCTATTTACTGCCAGGTGAACAGATGCACCAGGGTGAAAGAAACTGCCCATTTGTTAGGGCAGATTAGGACTCTAGGACTACGAATCCCGAGCGCTGTCCACTCAGCGGTTGGGCCACCTGTGTGTGTGTGTGTGTGTGTGTGTGAGAGAGAGAGAGAGAGAGAGAGAGAGAGAGAGAGAGAGAGAGAGAGAGAGAGAGAGAGAGAGAGAGAGAGAGAGAGAGAGATAAGGGGGTAGGGAAGTGTACAAAATATAGATAAAAAAAAACAGATTTAAACAAAGAATTAAGCTTGGTTACTTTATTTAGAAAACAGATGTTTATAAAAATAAGAAAAAATCACGCTTGTAATTATAATCAAAACATGTCATTTCCAGAGGCAAACGAAACATTTGGTTAGTAAGCTTGTTGAAAACCTGTGAACAATGTCTCTAACTTCCTCCCCCCCCCACTCCATCCAAAATAGTTGTCAAAATACACACCAACGGCTGTTTCACAGGAAACTTCCAAATTATCTGTAAACAAAAGATATACTGGAATTTCATTTCACTTTTGGACACAATACGATAATTAATCCCTGAAAATGGAGTCAAAATGTATTTTTAAACATGGCTCTCATCAGAAATGTATTAAAATTCGTTCATACATACGTTTATATATAACTATATTAAACACAGAGTGGGTCATCTGTGAGAGACAGAAACTCTAATACCTGCCTCTATTATTTCTCCCCAAACTCTAATTAAAATTTTAAATTAACTCTCATTAACCAAGTTTGTTTATGCTCGAGAAGTACTGCTTTCTAAATTAAAATGGCAATTATGTGTAATAACAGCAACTCACATGTTTCGCCTCTCATGTGTTGTAATAATGGGTCCCAACACCTGCGTCTTACAGGTGTGGTTGTGTTGTGATAATGGGTCCCAACACCTGCGTCTTACAGGTGTGGTTGTGTTGTGATAATGGGTCCCAACACCTGCGTCTTACAGGTGTGGTTGTGTTGTGATAATGGGTCCCAACACCTGCGTCTTACAGGTGTGGTTGTATTGTAATAATGGGTCCCAACACCTGCGTCTTACAGGTGTGGTTGTGTTGTGATAATGGGCCCCAACACCTGCGTCTTACAGGTGTGGTTGTGTTGTAATAATGGGCCCCAACATCTGCGTCTTACAGGTCAGTTGCAGGTTGGTTTTGCTTAGCCTGATCTTCGACAACTCTGATTCAAGAAATATCACCTCGAATTAGGCCAGGAGTCATCAAGCATTTACACAAACACCTACGAAACCTCTGCATCTTTCACGAATCATAAGCGGCTTTGTTTACGCTTATTAAACAGTTTACGAGTTTGGAAACAGTAACGAGGCAGTGGGAGCAGTACGAGGCTTCCCCACAGCACCGTGGAAGCATCAGCGGGTTCCCCCCCACAGCACTGAGACACTGTGAGTAAGTAGTACGCTCTTCACAGCACCGTTCGCGCAGGAAAGAGGTTTCCCCCCACAGCACCGTGGGAGCATCACGTGGCTTCTCCCAGCACCGAAGCATCACCTGGCTAACACGGAGACAAGCACAGCGGCCCACAATCCCGCACTAAAGTCGATAGGCTCTCACTGCTCTCTCTCTCTCTCCTTCCTTGCGACGCCCCAGACATCAGGGAGAGGACGAGAGGCAGGGCGAGATGCTGGGACACTGAGAGAGGCAGGGGCGAGATGCTGGGACACTGAGAGAGGCAGGGGCGAGATGCTGGGACACTGAGAGAGGCAGGGCGAGATGCTGGGACACTGAGAGAGGCAGGGGCGAGATGCTGGGACACTGAGAGAGGCAGGGGCGAGATGCTGGGACACTGAGAGAGGCAGGGGCGAGATGCTGGGACACTGAGAGAGGCAGGGGCGAGATGCTGGGACACTGAGAGAGGCAGGGGCGAGATGCTGGGACACTGAGAGAGGCAGGGGCGAGATGCTGGGACACTGAGAAGGCAGGGCGAGATGCTGGGACACTGAGAGAGGCAGGGGCGAGATGCTGGGACACTGAGAGAGGCAGGGCGAGATGCTGGGACACTGAGAGAGGCAGGGCGAGATGCTGGGACACTGAGAGAGGCAGGGGCGAGATGCTGGGACACTGAGAGAGGCAGGGCGAGATGCTGGGACACTGAGAGAGGCAGGGGCGAGATGCTGGGACACTGAGAGAGGCAGGGCGAGATGCTGGGACACTGAGAGAGGCAGGGGGAGGCAAACAGGGACACAGGGAGAAGCAGGGGAGTGAGGTTGAGGCAGTGAGTGAAGCTGAAGCATGCACACACATACACACACGCACACCCAACACACTCATACGGACAACGACACGCGCCACACACACACATCACACACACACACACACACACACACACACACACACGCACCACACACACG
>WNGS01100871.1:29662-39991 GCA_020271785.1 Procambarus virginalis
AACCCTTCATGCAAATTGCACCTCTTCTCGAGAAGACGATATTAGTTGCTGTGTTCGTTAAGTGCCCGCGGGCAGTTGCCCTCACCGCGTTAATGACGATGGTAGTGTTGAACTGTAGTTATACTTCAGTGATTGTTTAGCCAAAAGTGATAACGAATTAGCCTCATTGTTTGAGTGTGTGAAAATAACGAATAATATACAGGCAACAGCGGCGCCTATGGCGGGAACATTGCTCACCACCAGACCAGGAGACATCAAGTTATTTGTCCAACTACTTACGAAACCTGTCCATATTTCCCCAGTTTGAGCAGCTTTGTTTACATTTGTTGAAGAGTTTATGAGTTCCAAAGCACTACGAGGTTATTAATAACAATAATAACCTTGGGTTGTAACGTTTCCAAGCTCGTAAACTGTTTTAATGTATGTAAACAAAGCCTCCATGATTGAAGAAAGATGTACAGGTTTCGTAAGTGGTTACGTATATGCTTGATGATCGTGGTCCAGCTGGAGCCCTCAGCCGCCCGCCAATTTGACTTCATCTACGGTCCTTCTCAGACCACACCTGGTCCTACTCTCACGTTGTCTGCACCATCTGTGCTGCCCCAGCAACACTACCTGTCTGCTGACTCCACCTGCTCCTGTGACCCCACGTTCTTTTGTGATCCCATACTAACACCTGTGACCCCATACTAACGCCCGTGACCCCATACTAACGCCCGTGACCCCATACTAACGCCCGTGACCCCATACTAACGCCCGTGACCCCATACTAACGCCCGTGACCCCATACTAACGCCCATGGCCCCATACTAACGCCCGTGACCCCATACTAACGCCCGTGACCCCACACTAACGCCCGTGACCCCATACTAACGCCCGTGACCCCATACTAACGCCCGTGACCCCATACTAACGCCCGTGACCCCATACTAACGCCCGTGACCCCATACTAACGCCTGTGACCCCATACTAACGCCCGTGACCCCATACTAACGCCCGTGACCCCATACTAACGCCCGTGACCCCATACTAACGCCCGTGACCCCATACTAACGCCCGTGACCCCATACTAACGCCCGTGACCCCATACTAACGCCCGTGACCCCATACTAACGCCCATGGCCCCATACTAACGCCCGTGACCCTATACTAACGCCCGTGACCCCATACTAACGCCCGTGACCCCATACTAACGCCCGTGACCCCATACTAACGCCCGTGACCCCATACTAACGCCCGTGACCCCATACTAACGCCTGTGACCCCATACTAACGCCCGTGACCCCATACTAACGCCCGTGACCCCATACTAACGCCCGTGACCCCATACTAACGCCTGTGACCCCATACTAACGCCCGTGACCCCATACTAACGCCTGTGACCCCATACTAACGCCCGTGACCCCACGTGCTCCTGTAAACCCATCTAAACTATGACTCCAGACGCTCGTGACCACAGATGCTTCACACTGCCCTCACGTCGTCTTAGGTAAGTACAATTATATATATTTTTTTATAATAACTTCATTTGCCTATACAGGGGCAGTGAATCCCCCCTCCCCCCTACCACCATCTTATCATATAATCCAGCCCATCCTACTGTTTTGGTAGTACTCATAGTAACGATGAAGACCATAGTACATATACGGACATACAACGCAGTTAGAAAGTAGAAAACGGTACTATTGAAATTGGACAAACCGGAAAAGATTTTTTATTTATGTTGCAAAGACAAACTAAACTACTCTAACCTAAAGTTATTATGCCAAATACACGATATCCGAGGCCTAATATAGCACATATGTGTGTTCTACTAGGCCTAGGAATATTAGTTTATTTTCTAGCTGCATTTTTTTCAGACTCAATAAAGTGAATAGTTACAAAATTCTACTATCTAATTGTCTTGAACGTCAATCCCTGGAAACACAAACCGAAACTGTCTCTATTTTACGCTTGTTACAACTTGTAATAAAGTTGTTGCATCTTGGCTTAACGTGTTTATGACGTGTTAGAACGTTGTTACAACTTTTTATATTGGTTGTTATAACTGGTTAGGAGGTGTTAAAACTTGTTCGAACGTTGTACCAACGTCGTAGTTTCGGTGTGTGTTTGGCAGGATGTTTATACTATGGTGCACATAATTACAAGAACTGCTATCTAAACAGGAAGATGGGTTGAATAATCATCATATAACCGTCAAATGATACATTTGAGTCTCGAGTTTGAACAACGAAATTGTTGGTGCATTTTGGGAGTTGAGAGGCCAACCCGTCCTTAGACCACTCAAGTGAACGAACAGTTGCATTTTTAACGGAGTGGTCGATTCCGTAAAAATATACGACGTATTTAATGAGAATTTCGACCCCATTTCACCCACATCATAACAACTCAAATTTCTACGAAACTGTCGTAATCTCATAGTTTTTTATTTGATGAGAATCAGTGTTTTTGTATTACTATAAAATACTATTTTTTTTGTTTTAGTTATTCTTTTATCATGGGGCCAACTCCCGTTTTCAGCGGTCCCGCCACACTATAGCCACTGATGGAGATTATGAGGCTAGAATGAATGGAAAATTTATAACAGGTACCTTGCGCTGGTTCCGAGGATCAGCGTCTCCGAGGCCCGGTCTTCGACAAGGAAGGGGGGAGGGGGAGCTGATATGGAAAATTTGTTTACTGAGAATTATATGAAATATATATAAATGTAATAATTTCCCCTGTAAATAAATGTAAATATAATCTCCATTTTTTGTAAATCATTTAAAGAAAAATAAATATAACATTCAGGGGTTTTAAAGATCATATTCTGTGATAATGAAACACTTGTTCAATGAGAATTATAATGTAGTATTGTCTTGTAAAACTTATGTAAATGATTTATATTGTATTTTCTTAAATAAAGATAAAAAAAAAGTACATTGGAGAGATTCAAACTTAACTAAACAAGAAATAGTAAAATTTTTGGAACGGTGTGGGAAAGAATAAATCATTCAATTAATGCTGACATCACGAGAAGCTACCAGGGTCAGCATTCGTCAAGCATTTACCCAACCACTTACGAAACAACCCGTCCTCGCAAATTCGTATAGTCAATATTGACTTATTAAATAAGTGCATAGGTGACATACTAAACATAATAGTTTACCTTGAAAAGCTTCATAGAAAACACCGACCTTACCTAACCTTGTTAGTATGTTAAGATAAGCATCTTATAGCTTCGTAATTACAATTATTACTTAACCTATACGTATAATAGGTTAAGTAACAATTGTAATTACGAAGCAATAAGATGCTTATCTTAACATACAAACAAGGTTAGGTAAGGTCGGTGTTTTCTATGAAGCTTTTCAAGGTAAACTATTATGTTTAGTATGTCACCTATGCACGTATTTAATAAGTCAGTATTGATTATACGAATTTGCGAGGACGGGTTGTACGAAACCTGTACATCTTTCCCTAATCATGGGGCTTTGTTTATATTAATTAAAAAGATTATGAGCTTCGTAACTTCTCAACTCTAGGTTATTATATACAACCTCGCTGGGTTTCTGAGCACAAACTATTTAATGAATGTAAACAAAGCCACCATGGTTGAGGACAAATGTACAGGTTTCCTAAGGTGTTGCCAAAATGCTTCATGAATCCTCGCTCTTGATGTGTTTGGGCTGGTTACGGTAATGGCAGCCTTTGTAATATTTCCTTGACAATTTTCCAACTTGCAAACAGGACGGAGGAGCACTTACCTTCCGATTCAACTTGTTCTGATTGGTTTATCAAAGTTTTACAAAGGAGATCAGAGTTTCTCTGATTTATTTCTGACTTTTCTTTAATTCCGTGTTCATATTTCTCTTCTTTTATGTTTTTTTATCGTTCGTCTTAATTTAGTCACTTTCTGTATCGCTTGTTTTGCTTTAAATTTAAGTTATCGGTCGTCTTATTTATATTTACAGTTATCTCTTTTTATTTGTTTATCTTTGTCTCCCTGAATAGCTGTATACATGTCCGTCTGCCTCCGCACGAGAAACATGAATGGCTAACTTGAATGAGAAACATGTCTGAGCAAGCAGAGAATGAGCCACAATAACGGGGCTCAAAAAACAAACGCAATTCACACATGGGAAATGAAAATAACGACGTTTCGATCGAAAAGGAACCGAAACGGCGTCACTTCAATTCACATACGAGGTTTGAGTTAATTATATCTGATAACATGATGAAAGAACAGGATAAAGAGAGAGAGACAAAGCAAAAGAGCGAAAGAAAAAGAGTGAAACAGACAACAACAACAAGAGGCGACTCTCCACACCCGATCCGCCAAGCTGCTTGACAGCTATGCATTTAGACGAGCAGTCAGAGCTGAAACAATAGAGCATTCCTGACAGGGGAACAATCGGACAGGCGCTGAGCACAAACCCAATTGGTTATGATAAGTCACTGGAGTGAGAACTCATAACTAAGTTAAAGCAAGCAATATAGATGCAAATAATGGGAGTTATTTTGACTGCTTCCTCTTCCCTCCCGCCTGTATTCCCTTCCGCCTGTATTACCTTCCGCCTGTATTACCTCCCGCCTGTATTCCCTTCCGCCTGTATTCCCTTCCGCCTGTATTACCTCCCGCCTGTATTACCTCCCGCAAGTATTACCTCCCGCCTGTATTACCTCCCGCCTGTATTACCTCCCGCAAGTATTACCTCCCGCCTGTATTACCTCCCGCAAGTATTACCTCCCGCCTGTATTACCTCCCGCAAGTATTACCTCCCGCCTGTATTACCTCCCGCCTGTATTACCTCCGCCTGTATTACCTCCCGCCTGTATTACCTCCCGCCTGTATTACCTCCCGCCTGTATTACCTCCCGCCTGTATTACCTCCCGCCTGTATTACCTCCCGCCTGTATTACCTCCCGCAAGTATTACCTCCCGCCTGTATTACCTCCCGCCTGTATTACCTCCCGCAAGTATTACCTCCCGCCTGTATTACCTCCCGCAAGTATTACCTCCCGCCTGTATTACCTCCCGCAAGTATTACCTCCCGCCTGTATTACCTCCCGCAAGTATTACCTCCCGCAAGTATTACCTCCCGCAAGTATTACCTCCCGCAAGTATTACCTCCCGCAAGTATTACCTCCCGCCTGTATTACCTCCCGCAAGTATTACCTCCCGCAAGTATTACCTCCCGCAAGTATTACCTCCCGCCTGTATTACCTCCCGCAAGTATTACCTCCCGCCTGTATTACCTCCCGCCTGTATTACCTCCCGCAAGTATTACCTCCCGCAAGTATTACCTCCCGCAAGTATTACCTCCCGCAAGTATTACCTCCCGCAAGTATTACCTCCCGCCTGTATTACCTCCCGCAAGTATTACCTCCCGCCTGTATTACCTCCCGCAAGTATTACCTCCCGCAAGTATTACCTCCCGCAAGTATTACCTCCCGCCTGTATTACCTCCCGCAAGTATTACCTCCCGCAAGTATTACCTCCCGCAAGTATTACCTCCCGCAAGTATTACCTCCCGCAAGTATTACCTCCCGCAAGTATTACCTCCCGCAAGTATTACCTCCCGCAAGTATTACCTCCCGCAAAGCAGAGGAGGGTGACTAACCAATTTATTCTTGAGTATACGTACTTGTAGCCTGGCTAGGCCTAGGTCTCAATATTTTCGTAACTCAGTCCTCAAAGTTTAGTAACAAGTAGACACAAAAATGTCAGTAGCTTGATACATCAAATGAACAAATCTACAAAGAGGGGGGGGGGGGGGAGAGCATGGGGGTAATTGTGTAAAACCCCGGTTAGTGTCTCTGAGAGACTGCGGGATACGTGTGA
The DNA here is from genome assembly GCA_020271785.1 of Procambarus virginalis. Classification (NCBI taxonomy): domain Eukaryota; kingdom Metazoa; phylum Arthropoda; class Malacostraca; order Decapoda; family Cambaridae; genus Procambarus; species Procambarus virginalis. Next base: position 35,486 of record WNGS01100871.1, read on the forward strand.
GGGCAGTGGCACTCCCGGTTGCAATTCTTTTTACCATGTCGTGGCGCAATCGACTATGGCGCGTCTGGGATGATCCTGGGCGTACGTTCGACCCCTCATCACGGCCCTAGTGGATTTGTTCAGTTACTATTGTGTGAGTGTATGTGCGTGTGTATTTATTATTTGTACCTGCAGGATCGAGCTGTTAGCTCTTGGACCCCGCCTTTCTAACCGTCGGTTGTTTAATGTACTGTCTCCCGATTTATTTTTCCTCTATCATATCTATATATTTATCTTAACACACATGTGCAGGAAGCAGCCTATAGCATCCCTGTAACTGTCACCTGATCAGATGCATCAGGTGAAAGAAACTGCCCATTTGTTTGCCTCGATCGAGAATCGAACCCGGGCCCTTATGACTACCAACCCAGAGCGCTGTGTGTATGTGTGAACTTGCAAAACCACTGAAAAAAATAAGATACTTGAATCATTTGATACATTTCCTGACAGTCTTAAGAGTTAAATTTTCAGAAAATACCGTTTTTGATATACTACGACAAAAAGACCGAATACATCTTAGGGAACGGTGGCAGCTTGGACCAGTATAGCCTGAGGTTCGCTTGGCTGAAAACATGTCACATATAAGTATTTTATATGTATACATATAAATATTTTCCCAGCCAGTATTCATTCAAAGTCCTTGCAAACTTTGACGCAATAAATAAAATACAATCTTTTAGAAGAAACTTTTGACGGATGGACAAGAGGCAAGCCATAGTAACTTCGTCCACAAAAAGTTGAAAATGAAAACATTCTTTGATATAATTAGAGAAGGAAATTTTCGAGATATTTTTTAGTTTTTAATTCCCTCATTAACAAAGAGTTTCCAGTACTGACAAAGAGAGAATAAAAATTTTTGTTTCAATGAACTATTTTCTACTAAGTTCTTGGGACAGCACAGACAACGAAGGAGTCGGTGTACGTTAGTATAAGATACATCTGCTTCGTTGGTTCTCTGCGTTTAAACATCTGCGTGTCAGATTATCCATATATTTATCAATTAGGTGCAGAGAATTAGTGATGATAAAGAGTCTAAAAATATGTAACCCAACACATAAATAGGCAACGACAGAAATGAGACGACGTTTCGGTCTGTCCTCGACCCTTATCAAGCTGCGACTTGATAACACGCTAGGAAGGACCGAAACGTCGTCACTTTCCTATCTACATAAGGGTTGGGTTATTTTGATCTAGTATTGTCATAAGTGTCATAAGTGCACTAAGATCATCAACTACAAAGGAAGTTGCAAAATACAACAACAAAATTTTTTGAAGTTGAAAAACTACAAAATGTAGCTTCAAAATGCAACAAAATCTCTCTTTTTTTTCAGAACGAGATGATATACACACCCTCGCTCCCTCTCAGAAAAAGGCGTTTCTTACCGCACATAATATTGAAAACATCAAGATTTTGCAGATTCATTTAACAACGCCATTGTCACACTCGCGTTACTTCATCGCTAAATGTCAAGGAGAGTAACTAAAATATTTTGGATAATAATTTAGTAGTAGGAAAATGGAGTTACTGAACTTTGAAGATTATTAAGTATTTGTCGGCGTGTAAAATTCATCTCGACGAAGATGCTTCACTGGTTCGCTAGGACCCGAGACTTTGAACTCCGCTGACACACACACACTGCCGACTGGGCCATGATTGAATTCATAGATTCACTACGTTCATTGTATTTTGTTGTGAATTGACGTGTTTCATCATACACGTCAATTATTCATCATACAATTATAAAGGTAATTTTAAAGCATAATTTCCATATTAAAATAGATTTTTTTCCTATTACCATGGTATTTGGCGTAAGCCTCAACATCGAGTTTGCACCTTGAAACAAAGAGCGTCTGACCCGCCGGCAAACACAGTACTTCTAATATCGTTGTCTTTACGATAACAAGATCACAGTGCTTACAATAGCGTTTTCAGTTATGACTTCCGTTGCCAGAGCCCGTGGTGGTGCTTTGTGTATATTCTCTCTCGGTATATTCTCTACGTAATAATGATGCTCTGTATAGATTGATTCTTAAGTGCACTTGTCCGTTCGATGGTTCCTACCTGCTGTCAACTTCCGGTATAATAATTTTTCTTCCTGTAAGCTTCCTGTAAGTATAATTTATTTCACCTATTTGGCCACACTTCTGCCTACAGTGATGCATTGGAGATTATTGCGAGTGGCTTTCACAGGATCTGAGCAGCTTATTTATGATCCAGGGTGAGATCCCTATGGATCCTGCTGTCTTTGTTACTTTAAGTCCCTGGAGCTCATCTTCTACCTGTTCCTCTGTCACTGTTATCGTGTCCAGTCTCTGGTGGTGTGTGTGCACTTACCTATTTGTACTCAAGTATTTGTGCTCGCAGGATCGACCAATAGCTCTTGGACCTCCGCTTTTCTCGCTGCCGGTTCTCTAATGCAGTGACTCCTGACCTATTTCCTTATCATATGTACTTTTAAAATTACGAATGGAGTTTGCTTCGACAACCTGCTTCTTTAGTTCATCTCATTTTCCCACTACTCTTACGGTAAAAGAAAACTTTCTAACATCTTTATGACTCATCTGAGTGTCAAGCTTCCACCCATGTTCTCTTACTCTATTGGTGTTCATTGTGAACATTTCCTCTTTTTGTCCGCTCTGTCAATCTCCCTAAGTTTCCTTTCATGTTTTTGGATGTGGCTTCCACGATGAGACGGCATACTCTAAAACAGGTCTCACGTACGTAGACAGTGTACATCTCCTTATTTAGCTTCCAGAATGATCTGACGTTTGCTAATGTAGTGTATGGTGCTGTCGGTATTCTATTTCTATGAGCACCCGGAGTTAGGTTTGGCGTTATGTCCACCTCAGTTTCAAGACCTTACACTTGCTTGTGATGAACTCCAGTAGCCATCTCTCGAACCAACTATCCTGCAGCTTGTTTAAGTCATCTTAGAGATTCTTACAATCCTTATCTGTCACAACTTTTCGCATTAGGTTGTATTGTCTTCAAACATCGACAATAAAAACAACTCCTGTAGATGGGTCATTGCATAAAATGATAAATAATATGGCCCACAGTACCGACACTTTGAGGTCCTCCACTTGTAAGCCTACGTCAGCCCCTCTTCTCCCTTCTCACTGTTACTGTCTAATTCCTGTCTGTTAGGTATTTCTTCACCCATGTCAGTACCTATCCGCTTACTCCCGCCTGCCTCTCGAGTTTGTGTAATAATCTCTTGTGAGGTGCTATATCAAAGGCTTTTTGACAGTCCAGAAATAAGCAATATGACAAACCTTCTCTGTCCTGCTTATTTTCGCTACTGTAATATTGAACTCCAGTAGGTCCGTCAGGCACGATTCCCCTTCCCTAAACGAAGGGTTACCTTACCTTGAAGGGGTAGGGAAAATATAAACAACTTGATAACGGTTCAGGACGGAGCGAAACAATGTCACCGTTGTCCGAGATGTGGGATTTGGTCATATCCCTAAAGCCATGTTGCTGTTTGTTAAATACCTATTTGTCTCTACATATGTAACTAGTCATATACTTATTATTCTTTCGAGCACTTTGCAGGGTATGGTTCACGCTGGCTTGTAGTTATGTGCCTTGTGTGTGTACACTCACCTTGTTGCACTTCTAGTTGTGCATGCGGGGGTTGAGCGCTAGCTCTTTGGGCCCGCCTCTCAACTGTCAATTAACAGATTTTTTTTCTTCCACATACATAGACACTTCCTAGGAAACAATCCGTAGCAGCTGTCTAACTCCCTGGTACCTATTTACTGCCAGGTGAACAGATGCACCAGGGTGAAAGAAACTGCCATTTGTTAGGGCAGATTAGGACTCTAGGACTACGAATCCCGAGCGCTGTCCACTCAGCGGTTGGGCCACCTGTGTGTGTGTGTGTGTGTGTGAGAGAGAGAGAGGAGAGAGAGAGAGAGAGAGAGAGAGAGAGAGAGAGAGAGAGAGAGAGAGAGAGAGAGAGAGAGAGAGAGAGAGAGAGAGAGAGAGAAGGGGTAGGGAAGTGTACAAAATATAGATAAAAAAAAACAGATTTAAACAAAGAATTAAGCTTGGTTACTTTATTTAGAAAACAGATGTTTATAAAAAATAAGAAAAATCACGCTTGTAATATAATCAAAACATGTCATTTCCAGAGGCAAACGAAACATTTGGTTAGTAAGCTTGTTGAAAACCTGTGAACAAGTCTCTAACTTCCTCCCCCCCCCACTCCATCCAAAAATAGTTGTCAAATACACACCAACGGCTGTTTCACAGGAAACTTCCAAATTATCTGTAAACAAAAGATATACTGGAATTTCATTTCACTTTTGGACACAATACGATAATTAATCCCTGAAAATGGAGTCAAAATGTATTTTTAAACATGGCTCTCATCAGAAATGTATTAAAATTCGTTCATACATACGTTATATATAACTATATTAAACACAGAGTGGGTCATCTGTGAGAGACAGAAAACTCTA
>WNGS01100871.1:40138-53661 GCA_020271785.1 Procambarus virginalis
ACCTCTCACAACACAACCTCTCTCCCGCAACCTCTCACAACACAACCTCTCAGCCCCACAACCTCTCACAACACAACCTCTCAGCCCCACACCTCTCACAACACAACCTCTCACCCCACAACCTCTCAGCCCCACAACCTCTCACAACACAACCTCTCACCCCCACAACCTCTCACAACACAACCTCTCAGCCCCACAACCTCCCACAACACAACCTCTCAGCCCCACAACCTCTCAGCCCCACAACCTCCCAACACAACCTCTCAGCCCCACAACCTCTCAGCCCCACAACCTCTCACAACACAACCTCTCAGCCCCACAACCTCTCACACACAACCTCTCAGCCCCACAACCTCTCACCCCACAACCTCTCACAACACAACCTCTCACCCAACTCCCAACCATATAACTTAATCAATCATCTGAAAATAATCACAGAATCTTTAACAGAAACTAAAGTGTTTGTTTCTTACCCTAAGACGAATATTAAGGAACATTTCTTTACCAGAGGAGTCAAACACAACACCTTTGCTTAAGCTTAAACGTAATTATGCAACGGTTTCGCTTTACCAGAAACGTAAAAAAATGCAACGGTTTTGTCTAACCAGAATCCTACAAACCTAAGCACCCCGCGTACAGTCAGTCGTCAGCCCGTCCTCCCGAGCGTTCCCAACGTCACTAAACTGGTGTACTAATGTGCCCTAACCTAACTTACTCGAGGACCCAAGAACAGAAAACGAAACATCTTGTCAATTTCGCGAGCCGCTGCCATTTTGTTTGGTGCATATCATATTTTGGCCTCAGGTAAAATATACGTCAAAATACGTTGGGTTATCAGGACGGATTGCAATCATTGCTGCTGCACAGAATACGTTAATATTATGGCGCTTTAATTTTAAATAGTGTCTCGTTGGTAGTGGATTGAGTGATTCCGTTAACAACGTAAAGTATTACACGGATGAATCAAGCAAAATATATCTGATTTTCTTCATTAATAACACAAACATTGCCATTACTATGTCATTTTACAAAAAATAAAAAATAAAACATATATAGGATAATGTTACAGTGTTTACCTTCATATTGTAATGGATGATTTTGATCCATCCTCCTGTTTTGGCAGTACTTATAGTAACGATGAGGACCATAGTACATATACCGACGTACAAAGGAATTAGAAAAGGATAATTCTGAGTTATTGAGTTGGACAAACCGGAAAACTATTTATTACTTGTGTTGCTTTGAGAAACTAAACTACCCAAACCTAACCTCCCCTAGGCCTAATTCACGATATCTGAAGCCAAATATAATACATATTTGTGCTTTAATATGCCTAGGAATATTTTTATTTGTTTTTAAGCGTCCTGCTTTAATCATTCAACAACACCGCTCTAATCATACAACACCAACAGTTCTCTAAAAATACAACAACCTCATTATACCAATTCCAAACATGCTACAACCATACACATTATATATGTATATATAATATATATATATTTATATATATATATATATATATATATATATATATATATATATATATATATATATATATATATATATATATATATATATAATTAACGCCCTTCAGGCGCTCTACTCACCACTTGCCTGTCTCTAGGTGAATAATATTGAGGAAATCACTAGAGCAGGACGGGGGATCGAACGAGCGTCCTGGGAATGTGTCAAATACTCAGAGTATATTCTGATTATGTAACATACAACTTTGAACTACAAAGTTAAGACTTAGAGCTACAAGGTTAAGACTTAGAGCTACAAAATTAAGACTTAGAGCTACAAAATTAAGACTTAGAGCTACAAAATTAAGACTTAGAGCTGCAAACGTTAAAAGTCTTATGAATGCATTCTCACAGCTGTAACTTTAAGTCTTACAGCTACTACGGATAGTCTTAGAGATACAACGTAAAGCCTTTCATGTATTCAATGGAACAATCTAGTTTTACATGTATACAATGGGAACCATCATGTCTTACGTGTATACAATAGGACAATTGCGGCCCAATCGCATTTCACTTTTTTTTGTGTCGGGTATTCGGCAAAGTGTTCCGCGTTCGTCCACTCTTTCTCTCGCATTTTGACTTTTCCGCTGGATTCCTCACCCCAAGAATATTTCTTCCTTTCCTTTGACTTCCTCTCTTCTCTAGCCTGAAGACCCAATCGCTTGCACTTTACCAATCCGTTCCATTAGTCTTATATGCACACAACAACAACAAAATCTGTCTTGAAAGCCTATCTTCACAACACCTCCATCTACAAAGTACTGTCTTCAAAACATTTTCATTTACAAAAATTTGCCTTCAAAATTCCTTCTTCCATAAAAGTCTGTTGATGAGTGAAAGATGTACAGGTTTCGTAATTGAATGCGTTATTTCTTGATGAGTTCTGGTCCTGAGCACCACGTTGTTAAGGTCAGCATAGGAGGGCGTTGACGAAATCTCCGCCGATGAGGCTAGCGAACTCATAACCTCATGCTCCTTTTATAACGTAAAAAATAACGTCCTCATACTTGTTTTTTTACCGTCAAAACATCGAACTCATACTCCTTTTAGCGTTAAAAACAGCTACCTTATACTCCTGTTTTAACATAAAAAAATAGCGACCTCAAGCTTCATTCCAGTGTAACATAAATTACATTTTTAACTTTCAATTGGATTTTATTTATACAAAACCCAGCCTGAGGTAGCATACGTGAGATTAAGGTTTCAACTAGAGTATTTGGGCCTGTGAACCATGATAACGACCCTTCATCATCCAACGAGTCGTGATAGAGCGATTTTCTCGCGTTGTTCCCTTGTTAAGCTGTTTAGAAAGACTCTTGATATCATTCCCTTCACTTATCATGCTTTCTGGCCGTGAGCTGTCGCTCCCACTGCAGCCCTCCTCCCTCTCCCCTTTATCCCATCTCCTTCCTCACCCCCTCCCCCGTCTCCTTCCTCACCCCCTCTCTGTCTCCTTCCTCACCCCTCCCCTAATCCTTCCTCTCCCCCTTTCCTTCCTCACCCTCATCCTCTCCTTCCTCACCCCTCATCCTCTCCTTCCTCACCCCCTCTCCGTCTCCTTCCTCACCCCTCCCCTTATCCTTCCTCTCCCCCTCTCCTTCCTCAACCCTCCCCTTCTCTTTCCTCCCCTCCCCTACTCCTTCCTTACCTCCCTCCCCCTTTCCTTTCACACAGAAGAGCATCACCCCCCCCCCCCCTCCCAGGTCCGAGATTCATGCACACAGACGAGTTTTATATCTCTCTGTGTTTGAGGAATTTTGCGGCAGTAATATTACAGCTCTTAACTACACATAACCACTGCTCGTATCTTAGCACTTTATGATCGGCATGGATGGAAAATGGGGTTTGGAGAGGGTTACATCTCAGCACATCTAACTTATAAACTAACTCTAAATCTAGTACAAATTTCAGTTGATTTAAGAAAAAACCAACGTTCGGCTGGTATCCAACACTACAGACAAGGGCTTAGGGGAACCGAATCGCATGCCATTCGATCCCTCCAAACCAAATGCAGCAAAAATATAAGTTTTTGTCTGATCCATTGTCGAGCACAAGTCTGTCTCTACAATACAAACAGGGAGAGGTGAAAGATGAGAATTGTTTGGTTGGGACGTTGCTGTGTGTGTTTGTTTTGTATCAATATAGGGCTCTATTTGTATATTCCTTTCATTTTTTTTGTCTTGTGTCTCAAATTGTGATATAGCTCTCTGTCTGTCTGTTTATCTGTCTCTGATATCAAGGCGAATACCTATTAAAATTTAGTTCTTCAAAGTTCTTATCGTATGGATGGTAATAGGAGTAAGATTCTTCCTCGCCCAGGCCAGGATTAACCAAGCATTTACGCAACGACTTACGAAACCTTTACATCTTACCTAAATCATGGCGGCTTTGTTTACACTTATTAAACAGTTTATGAGCTCTGAAATATTACGAGGTTGTTTATACCAATAATAACCTCGGATTGAGAAGTTTCGAAACTCGTAAACTGTTTAACAATTTGTAAACAGAGTCGCCATGATTAAGCAAATATGTTCAGGTTGCGAAAGTGGTTGTGTAAATGTTTGATGATTCCTGGCCTGGGACTCTAATGCACTGTTTTGTCATTTACGGCACAGTGTGTTTCTGGCAGATTGGTGAAATGCAAAAGAAATTAGTTTCAAGCAGATTGTTATTAATATAAATGTAGTTGATTTGAGCCTAATTAGATATAAAAGTAATATATATACGTAAGCTGAGGTTCGTATGAAACTGATCAATTTTAAGTTTCAACGATCGTTTCAAAGGATACATCAAGATGTTCTCCCTAGTAATGTGATAAAATAAAAATGAATTCTGATCTCTTACCATGGCTGGTGTTGAATATGACCGAAAGGGTAAGATTAATAATTCTAACACGAATCTTCTCAATATTTCTTACATTTTTCTTCACTGTCGAGGGTAATTGATAAATTAACTCTCCAAAATTCATTCTTTATTTCTGGTCTGACGCCTGAACGCGTTTCATAATGCTTATTATATTTTCAGAGACTTAGTTTACACATAAAATACATTCATACTTATATTCGTTTTGGGTGAGGTGATATGGCATAAAAATTTTGGGTGAGGTGACAAAGATATGACAGAGCACGAATCAATGGGTATAACTTGGATATGAGAACATAAGAATGGAAGTAACTGCAGAAGGCCTATTGGCCACATACTTCCTCTTGCTGCTTCTGTATCGGTTCGGGGTCTTGAAGTGGGTAGAATATAGTTGTGCATTAATTGGCTGTTGATTGCTGGTATTGACTTTTTGATGTGTAGTGCCTCGCTGATGTCGAGTCTCCTGCTATCACTGTATTTATCGATGATTTCTGTGTTGCTTGTTAAGATTTCTCTGGTGATGGTCTGGTTGTGAGAAGAGATTATATGTTCCTTGATAGAGCCCTGTTGTTTATGCATAGTTAATCGCCTAGAAAGAGACGTTGTTGTCTTGCCTATATATTGAGTTCTTTGGGGCTTACAGTCCCCAAGCGGGCATGTGAAGGCATAGACGACGTTGGTTTTCTTCAAGGCGTTCTGTTTGGTGTTTGGGGAGTTTTTCATGAGTAGGTTGGCCGTTTTTTTGTTTTTGTAAAACAAAAACAAAACCGAGCAGTGGTTACCATCCGGGATGTGGAAGCCTAGCCCGGAGAACTCTTCTGGAGCGGTTGGGGGCGTCTCCACACGCCTGCTTCCTCGATGAGAAAAATCTCTGGTGATAACTTTGTTAGGAATGTCGGTAGTGGTTGTTGTTTTGGTTGGTTGTTTGAGACAGTTGCTTTGGTTGTAGTAGTTGTTTTGACTGTTTTTGTTTGGTTTGGGTTGCATCAGTAGAGGTGAAAAGGGTTGTCTGGCGTAGTAACGATTGCTATGGCAAGGAAAAATAGTGAGTCAAAAGATGGTTACCTGTATTACAGGTTATTGGTTGTGATTATGGAAGTGATATTTACAGTGTCTGTAGTGACGTTTATTGTTGACTTTAATTGTCATCTCGATCTACCAAATAACTCTTCTTTGTGTACGTGACGTATATTCAACAAAGCATCACTTTTTATATTTATTAACCAATATACGATATAAAGATCATATAAACATCAATTTGCAAGGGAAATACTACATTCTACTTTAAAGAATCATCTTTTGATTTACTATAGTCAGCTACAATCACAGATTAAGCAAATAATTAGAGATAGAGGAATGCAGGAGATGCATTCAGGGGTTTTATAGATCATGTTCTGTGATAATGAAACACTTGTTCACGGAGAATTATAATGTAGTATTGCCTTGTAAAACTTATATATATATATATATATATATATATATATATATATATATATATATATATATATATATATATATATATATATATATGTATTTTCTTAAATAAAGATAAAAATATACCATAATACAGCTGTTGCAACATCAGGATCTGCGGGTTGGTACAAGAATTCAACCAACTACGAACCACTTATTTTGATGAAAAGGAGCAGTAGAACAATAGAAGTACACTTACATCACATCACGCTTGGATACCCATGTGCATGGAAATAGGCTTATAGGTTTCAGAAGATGAGAGGAAATGTCAACACTGTGGAGAAATGCCCGACAGACCACTGAAACATTATCTAACACAGTGCACAGTTACAAACCCATTAGGATTTCAACTTAGATTCAACAGAGCAGAAGAAGTTGTTAAACACATGGGGCAAAATCTTTCTGAAGCCACCATACGAGTCATAAATATTCACACTCCGCCCAAGTAAAACAGAAACAAGCAACACCTAGTGGGCCAGCCAGAGACTTATTAGGACCCGCGCAGGAATATCCCTGCAAAAGAACAAAAAACTATATATGTTCCGTTTGTAGCCTCTAAAGACATTTATAAAATTGCTTTCAAAGTATTAAAAAATATCAGAATCATCTATAGAAAAAAACAATACTAAAACAAAACATGGCAGCAATAGATAGAAAATTTCAGAATATCAAAGCCAATCATATCATCCAATGTAACGTGTGAACCGAATCTAAAAAAAAAAATTAAAAACTGTAGAGGGGAGGCGTTGCCATGATATAGATTGAAAATCATTGTTCCCAATTCAAATTATTAACAAAATTATTTGTTCCAACAGCTGCAAAATTGCCTGGCGAAGGACCATATTATGACACCTGTTGGATGAGATATCTAGGCATTCCACATGTGTTGGTTGGGCTAGCTAGGCATTCCACACCTGTTGGATAGACTAGCTAGGAATTCCACATCTGTTGGATGGGCTAGCTAGGAATTAAGTCCCGTCCTGGACTGGTGGTGAGCGGACGTGTTTGTCGTGGCTCTCGGCTAGCTTGTTGGCTGATGAGCCTGTAGCCTCACTTGTGAGGTTAGTGTTGGGGAATGTGCCATCGTGGGCTCCTACTCACCTTAACTGGACTTGAGCGGAAAGAGTCCGTTGGACTCAAGTTCAGTTGTAACTGGTTATGTGGATTTATCTGTACACGATCTTCAATGTGGTACAGATAAAGATGGAGGAATTGTTTAGTTTCCATCCACTGCCAGGAAACAGAGTGTGGTGGTGAAATTTGAAAACAGTTTGACGTTTTCTGAGTTTCTGAAGAAGTATGATGATGACCTTATCAGTTTGCCTAATGGGAAAGGGTCGGTGCAAGTGATTAATTTGAGCAAGACGTTTACATGTGTTTCTGTGAAAGATGCGCCCTTTGAAAATGGAACTATTACTCACATACTTGAACAATATGGGAAAATGGACAATGTTCGTTTCAATAAATATACTTTTGGAGCAGGCAAGGGATTTTTCAATGGTACGAAAACAGTGAAACTGGAATTCCACCGTAATATCCCTTCATGGGTGTCCGTGCAGGTCAATATATTAAATTTATCTATAATAGACAACTAAAAACTTGTTTCAAGTGTGGGGCGTACTCGTCGTACTAGCTGCTGCCTGCCAGGTGGAGGCAACAGAACATATCAACATTTTTCGCGAACATGACTTTCCGCCTATACTGAAGGACAGTGAACCTGAACATGAATCCACTGAGGTAAATGCTGCAGTTCCAGGTGGAGTGAATGAAGTAACCCAAATAGTTATGAAATAAGTGGATGAAATAACCCAAGAGGACGGGTTGGAACGGTGGAGTGGATGAAGTAACCCAAAACTCTGTTCGTGAAACGTCTGTGGAAGTGTCTCCCAGTGCGACGGTGTAGGCGACTTAGTTCAGTATGGAAAAGGTGAAGCAGACAAGGACGGTGCAGGGGACACTGCTCACGACGCTATAACTGCTGTCATCCAACTTGGTGAGGTGAGGTAAACCAGGACAATGTACATGTGGACGTCTATAACATAGTCATGCAGCTGCCCAGAGTTTCGATGCTGAAGATGGTGTTGACCCTGAGCAGGTGGCGATAGAACAAGCAATTGGTTGTCAACTGGATGTAGAAGATGACCCCGTGCGTGATAGTGACGAAGAAATGTCTGCAGAGGGCAACTCCACCCTCTTCTGTAAAGTCTGGTTGAAAGGGTAAGGGTCGTGTGAAAGCTGGGGGTGTAACCAGTCATGTGAAGATATGTGGGGAAAAAAATAACCCAGAATTTAAATGAAATTATGAGTAGAAAGCGCCAAGCCATGATGGTTATATATCACTTGGAAAAGATCAGGATAAAAGGAATAACCCAAAGTATTGATTTGAAACGTATGAACGACTGTGCCGCCAAATTAAAAGTCTGAAAAAATTGAGCAGGTGATTGTCGTTGAAGTTCACCATGACCAAGGTCACGAGGAGTTACCGAAATATAGTGAGGGCACCGTACATCCGGTGAGTGGTGATCCTGTTAAAGATGACAACGATAAGACGTGGTGGGATGTTGTAGAACAGGAACAGCATCGAGCCGTGGGGGAAAATGTTAAACTTAAATTTCGAAATGGGAAAGATGACACTTAGTTTGTACTAGTCGAGTGAGATAATGATGGATAAAGATTATTATATATATTTTTAAAGTAATGTCTTTATTGTTCCACTTAGCTATGACACTTGCTATTGTTGGTTATGCAGACGATACTACTAGTTTTGTCGATTGAAGACTCAGTGGTAAATGATCAGGATGAATTAGACAACTTTGAGAGGGCAACAGGTGCTGTCATAAACAAAACGTGTATGATGGGGCTTGGCAGTTGGTATAATAGTTACCTGGATAGGTTCATGGTTCAAGATAGTGGAGTATATTAAGGCTCTCAGGATTTGCTGGTGTCAAACATATGGAACAACATTGGCAAGTACTATATAAAAATATAATAGTAGCTATGAATATGTTGTCAAATAGGAAATTAACCCTGTTTCAGAAGGTTGTAATAATCAATTGCAAAATTTTGTCTAAAGTATGGTATTTGTCTCACAGTTTTCCATTTCATAAGAAAATTGCCACGGAGATTGACAAAACTACTTTTAGATATGTATGGTATGGTAGATACTGTTACCACCCTTGAGACTAAATAAGGTTCTTCTCCCAGCAGTGTACATAAAAGATTTAAAATCGGCCTTTGTAATAGAAGTCTAGGGGTAAGATAAAGCACTGCATAAAATGGGGAACAATATATTTATGCTAAGGGGGACAAACATAACAATTAAATGGTACGTAATAAAGCCAGAAATCTTTATCAGCATGCAAATTAAAATAAAATACTTATCGAGCAATGAGCAATATCAACAGCACTTAAAACAACTTAATTGAGAGAATACAATATCATCTGACCAGGAAATAAAAACTTTGAATGGCTAAAAATACCAATCCAGGACTTAACTTAATACATGTCTCCACTCGACCACAGCCACCACGCTACTGCGGAGTGCTGGCTTCGCCTGGGAGGCGTGCACCAAAATATCAACTAACTATCCACATAACATTGTGGAATTTCTAATAATAAATGGTAGTACTAAATATCAAGACATTATTAATCATAAGAGTACACAATTACATTAATTTATACAATAGCATTTACAGACAAATAAATAGGAGTAATAAATCAAGGTTAAATCATAAACACTCGCTTGACAACACTTTCCCACGCTAGTCACATATCCAACCTGATCAACCCCCACAGAGAAACACATGAGAATTGTAACACGAAAGCCTCATACAAATAATATAATGCAACTCAGGCACACTATAGCATGCTATAATATATATCATATAACATACAAAGTCTCATATCATACAACTGGATGCTATAATAATTAGAGAATAAGACAATACAGTAATACAAGAATTAAGAGTAATGAGAGGATCTTAACAAGATTCGTAACAGATACCAACCATTAAACGGACTACACTATGTAAACGTAAAAAAGACGGTGGAATAGGGATACTGAAAGTGTACAATAAGTCATTGGCTATCTTATGTGATACCTTAGAAAGGAAATAATGCAAAGGCAAAGTGTAAATGTTTTATTACATTATTTTTGTAAAATACGTGTTAGCCACTTGATACATATATGATATGCCAGAGTATACTGACATTGCCTTTGTTTCGCCCCACTTTTATTCTTGTGCAATTGATGTTCTCAGGCGGATTTGTGATGTTGAAAGTTTTTTTTTAATGATGAACAGTAAACAAGTATATGATATTCTGCTCCCACATATGGTTCCTAGAGTAGAGGAGGCATATCCACGCTTTAACTATCGAGTAATATGGGCAAACCTTCATGTTAAATTTATTGCCCCAAAACAACGTGAACTATTGTATCGTTATATTCATGATACCTTCCCTACTAATGATAGGTTGTTGATGTTAGGCATTAAGGACAACAATAGGTGTGACCAATGAACTGAAATTGAGAATAATATGCATATATTTGTTTCTGTAAGCACAAAGTGGTTCTCGTAAACTGGATTACAAACATTCTTAAAGCTTATGTGGACAAAGCATTAGAGGTTATTTATTATTTATGAGGCTCTTAATGCTTATATTGACATAAATGCAAAAAACTAAGAATACAATAATCATGACTTTCTGATTAAATTTTGTGTGTGTGGATAGGCAGCAGGAGGGTTACTCTAGACAAAATATTGGAGTTCTTGGGAGGCAGGACCAAGAATAACATTTGGGGTTTAATTGGTTACCGAAAATTATATAACTATATATAAATGTAGTATTTTTCTCCTGTATATAATCTTTATATTGAATATTATTTAACAAAGAAAATAAAAAAAACACGAATTCCAAACCTGTTGGTGGGCTAGCTAGAAATTCCACACCTGTTGAATGGGACTGCAAGGCATTCCACACCTGTAGGACGGACTATCGAATATACACATCTGCCCACATGACAACATCACTCAATTGGTGCGATAAGAGGTTACCACATGCTCAAGTAAAGTCTACATATAGGAATGAGTCTGGATAAGCATACAAAAGGAACTGCCTCGCATGGACCAATAGGCTTCCTCGCGTATACCAATATGCCACCTAACATGGACCAATAGCCTCTCACAAGGACCAATAGGCCTTGTGTTGTTTCCTTAACTCAAATATTCCAACCCTGCTTCCAATAATGATACTACTTAATTCAACTATTTGGTCAAACGGACGGTTGGACCCCCAAAAAGTAAGGTTTTTTGTACTACTGAATCTCAGCCTGAGGATGGGCTGCAGCAAATATAGCAAAAGAAAATTAACCAGAACTAAAGATCCCTAACAATCTGAGGCCAAATATGCTATCTTAGGCCTAATTAAAAAATATATGAGCTATATTAGACCTAAGAAATTTTGCATTGTTTCTGCCTTTCTGTTCTCTACAAAGTTAATAGTACTGTGCCAGAACCTTCTAGTTCCCTAGACAACAATCCATCTTTGTATGCTCGACCAAATAGTTATTTTAGGTACTCAAAACTTTGCATGATGAGCCCGGGTCTAATGGCCCCAGGACGTCGAAGAGCCTAGCACGCTCCTCGGCCCAAACAATAGGCAGCCAAATGAAAGATAAACCAAAGTAAACGAATTATTAAAATAATATCATATAAATCATAACAATGAATTCGGTATTGTAGGGAATAAAAAAAAAATGAATCAATTACTCAATAACAAAAACTATATAATCTTGTGTGATAAAAAAAATATTGTACATCGGTAATAATGGTAGAAAATATGTTAGTGTAATGGTACAATATCGTATTAACGGTCTTACAGTGGAAGTAGTGCAAGATTAGTGCTCGAAAGTCTTAAAACTTTCTCCTTGCTGGAAGCCGAGACGACGACCTCTGATCTCGACTTTCCACCTGTTTTCTCCCAAGTTGGAATCAGATTATTCCTTGTTATCATCCAGTCCACTTCCCAAGTTCCGACAAACCAGCGCCAGGATTCATCAAGCCTTTACGCATCCACTTCCGAAACCTGTGCATCTTTCCCCATTCATAGCGGCTTGTTTAATTTATTATACAGTTTATGAGCTCCGTAGCACTATGAGGTATAGCACTTGGAAGCGTTAGGAGGAGGAGATGGGATATGAGGACAAAGAGCTGGGATATGAGGACAAGGAGATGTGATATGAGGAGAGATAGGATATGAGGACAAGGAGATGTGATATGAGGAGAGCTAGGATATGAGGACAAAGAGCTGGGATATGAGGACAAGGAGCTAGGATATGAGGACACGGAGCTGGGATATGAGGACAAGAGCTGAGATATGGGGACAAGGAGCTGGGATATGAGGACAAAGAGCTGGGATATGAGGACAAGGAGCTAGGATATGAGGACACGGAGCTGGGATATGAGGACAAAGAGCTGAGATATGAGGACAAGGAGCTGGGATATGAGGACATGGAGCTGAGATATGAGGACAAGAGCTGGAATATGAGGACAAGGAGTGGGATATGAAAAATGAACTGGGATATGAGGGCCAAGAGCTGGATATGAAGACAAGGAGCTGAGATAAAAGGGCAAGTAGCTGGGATAAGAAGAACAAAGAGCTGGGAGTTGAGGACAAAGTAAGCTGCGATATAAGGAAAGGAACTGGATATGAGGACAAGGAACTGGATAATGAGAAACAAGGAACTGGAATATGAGGACAATGAGCTGGAATATGATGACAAGAAGCGGGGATATGAGGACATGGAGCTAGGATATGAGGACAAGGAACTTGGTTTATCAGGACATGGAGCTGGTATATGAGGACAAAGAGCTGGAATATGATGACAAGAAGCCGGGATATGAGGACAAGGAGCTAGGATGTGAGGACAAGGAACTTGGTTTATCAGGACATGGAGCTGGTATATGAGGACAAATAGCTGGGATATGAAGACAAGGAGCTGAGATATGAGGGCAAAGAGCTGGGATAAGAAGGACAAAGAGCTGGGAGTTGAGGACAAATTAAGCTGCGACATGAGGACAAGGAGCTGGGATATGAGGACAAGGATATGGCTTTGCGGACAAAGAGCTGGGTGTGAAGACAAGGAACTGGAATATGAGGACAAGGAGGGGATATGAGGACAAGGAGCTGGGATATGAGGACAAAGAGCTGGGATATGAGGAAAAGGAGATGGGATATGAGGACGAAGAGCTGCGATATGATGACAAGGAGCCAGGATATGAGACAAGAATATGACTTTGCGGACAAAGAGCTGGGATATGAAGACAAGTAACTGGAATATGAGGACAGGGAGCTGGGGTATGAGGACAAGAAGCTGGGATATGAGGACAAAGGGCTGGGATGTGAGGACAAAGGAGCTGGGATATGAGGAAAAAATGGGGTATGAGGACAAGGAGCTTTGATATGAGGAAAAGGAGGTAGATATGAGGACAAAGAGCTGGGTATGAGGACAAGCTGGAGTATGGGGACAAGGAGCTGGGATATGAGGACAAAGAGCTGGGATATGAGGACAAAGAGCTGGGATATGAGAACAAAGAGCTGGGATATGAGGACTAGGAGCTGGGACATGAGGACAAAGAGCTCGGATATGAGGACAAGGAGCTGGGA
>WNGS01100874.1:5226-15733 GCA_020271785.1 Procambarus virginalis
CCACCTTACGCACCCGCACCCACCCACGTTACACACCCACACCCACCCATCTTACACACCCACACCCCACCCACCTTACAACACCCGCTCACCCACCCACCCTTAGCACACCCCACCCACCCATCTGACACCCCGCACCCACCCACCCTTACACAACCCGCACCCACCCCAGCCTCTACACTCCCGTCACCCACCACTCATAACACACCCGCCACCCCACCCCCTTACACACCCGCACCCACCACTCTACACTCCCGCACCCACCCACCGTGACACACCCGACACACCCACCCACCGTACACACCCGCACCCACCCACCCTTACACCTCGCACCCACCAATCTTACACTCCCGCACCCAACCCACTTTACACACCCGGCATCCACCCAACCTTACACACCCGCGACCCACAAACCTTCACCCACACCCACCCACCGTACACACCCGCACCCACCCACCTTACACACCCGCACACCACCCATCCGTACACCCCCGCACCACACCCACCGTACACACCCGCACCCACCCACCGTACACACCCGCACCCACCCACCTTACAACCCCCGCACCCACCACCCCCTTACACACCCTCACCCACCCATCTTACACACCCGCACCCCCCCACCTTACACACCCGCAACCCCCACCCATCTACACACCCGCACCCACCCACCTTTACACACCCGCACCCCACCCATCTATACCCACGCCCCTCCCACCTTACACACCCCCACCCACCCACACTAACACACCCGCCCCACCCACCTTACACACCTGCTCCCCACCCACCTTACACAACCTGCACCACCTTACACCACATACCTGGCACTGATCGCACATAGTAGTAACACCCTAAAAATATTCAGAGAAATTCGAATGAATATTTTAGCAGGTAAATAAATAAATGCCCTAAACAGAATTTGAAAAATATAAAACTTTCCTACGAATACCATCACATGTTGGCATCTCCAAGCATGACACTGTTTATATGCTTGCAAAGACAGCCTGCAGAAGAGAAATGTTGATATGCTTGCAAAGGACAGCCTGCAGAAATGTTGATATGCTTGCCAAAGACAGCCCTGCAGGAAATGTTGATATGCTTTGCAAAGACAACCTAGTGGTAGTAGAAGTGTTTGTATATGAGAATTGATAGTGTTTCATTAGCAGTGACAAAGAGAGAGAATACTTAAACAATATATCTAATTAAGATCTCACCGACCTAACAAGTTCACAAAGACCTGAATGTTATAGCATTAAATATTATGATATTTTTTTGTTGTTTAAGATTTGCTACATGGAATAATAATAAAAATGTTCCAAAGTAGCACGGGCTATGGTGAGCCCGTGAGTGTTATTATGATAGAAATCGTGGGGAAACATTCACATATGGGAATAAAAGAACAAGAACCCCGGCCAATGTGTGATGTTATATGTGGACAAGAATACGCCTGGGATATAGTACGTATCTGGCAGCAAGACTTTCCTCAAAACCCACAAATGTCCGAGTACACTATGTGTCCTGTGTGAGTTGTATCTGGAAACATGTTGGTCAACTTGTGGACTGTCCTGAGTAGCACAATGTGTCAACTTTGTGATGGTGTCGAACTTTGTGTAAGTGTCGAATACACCATTTGTCAACTTTGTGAGTGTCGAATATACCATGTGTTAACTTTGTGAAGGTGTCGAGTACACCTTGTGTCACCTTTGTGAGTGTCGAATACACCAAGTGTCAAGATTGTGAGTGTTGTCGAGTACACAATTGTGTCAACTGTGTGAGTGTCGAGTACACATTGTGTCAACTTTGTGAGTGTCTAATACACCATGTGTGTCAACTGGTGAGTGTCCAATACACCGTTTGTCAACTTTGTGAGTGTCGAGTACACATTGTGTCACCTTTGTGAGTGTCGAATACACAAAGTGTCAACATTGTGAGTGTCCAATACACCTCTGTGTGTCAACTGGTGTGTTGAGTACACCTGTGGGTCAACTGTGTGAGTGTCGAGTACACATTAGTGTGTCAACTGTGTGAGTGTAGAATACACCTTTGATTGTCAACTGTGTGAAAGTGTCGAGTATACAATGTGTCAACTGTGTGAGTGTCGAGTACACCATTGTGTTTTCACTGTGTGAGTGTCGAGTACACATTGTGTCAACTTTATGAGTGTAGTACACCTGGGCAACTGTTTGAGTGTCGAGTACCATGGTCAACTGTGTGAGTGCGAGTACTACATGTGTGTCAACTGTTAGAGTGTCGAGTACACCCTGTTGTCATTGTAATGTCGATATTGTGGTCCGTGTCGAGGTCTACACCAGTGCACTAGTGTGTGTCGTATGTAGCTGTCGTAGTACACGTTGTGTCGATACCAACTGTGTGCACTGTGTGAGTGTCGACGATTAACCATGTGTCAACTGCTCTGGGTGTCGAGTGCGCTACCTTGGTGTGTCAGGGACTATGTGAGTGTCAGTACACCTTGTGTGTAACTGTGTGGAGTGTCGAGTACAACCATGTGGTGTTCAGTACTAGGTGCAACTGTGTCGACTCGAGTACACCATAGTCAACTTTGTGAAGTGTTGAATACACCATGTTTCAACTGTGTGAGTGTCGAGTACACCTTGTCTCAACTTTGTGAGTGTTCGAGTAACCTTGTGTCAACTGTGTGCAGTGTCGAGTACACCATGTGTGTCATCTGTGTGAGTGTCGAGTACCCCATGTGTCAACTTTGAGAGTGTCGAGTCCACACTGTGTAATGTGTGAGTGTCGTGAGTAAACCTCTGTGTGCTGCAACTGTGTGAGTGCGAGTACACCTTGTCGTGTTCAACTGTGCTGAGTGTCGAGCTAGCACCTAGTGTGTTCCAACTGTGTGAGCTGTCGAGGACACCGGGGTGTGTTCAACGGTGTGAGTGTACGGAGTACACCCTTGTGTGTCCAACTGTGTGAGTGGTCGAGTACACCTGGTGTGTCAAACTGTGCTGAGTGTCCGAGTACACCTTTGTGTGTTACATCTGTGATGGAGGGTCGAGTACAGCAGGGGGTTTGGTGTGTCAACTGTTTTGAAGTGGGTGCCGATTACACACCACTATGTGTCAACTGTGTGAGTGGCGAGTACACCTTGTGTGGTCAACTGGTGTGAGTGTCGAGTACTCATGTTCAACTGTGTGAGATCAGTGTCGAGTACCACCTTGTGGGTGGTCAACTGTGTGAGTTGTCGAGACAGCCGATGTGTACAAGCTGTGGTAGTGTCGAGATACCCACATGTGTGTCCCAATGTGTGGAGTGTCGAGTACCACCATTGTGTGTCAAATGCTGTGGTGAGTTGTCGAGTAACCACATTGTGTGTCAACCTGTGTGAGTGTTCGAGTACACCATGAGTGTGTGTCCAACTACCTGTGTGAGGTTTTTGCCACGGGAGAGTTGGTTTAGCGAGTACAACTGTGGGGGGGGGGGTCAACTGGGGGGCTGGAGCCGGGTGGGTGGGGGGGGGGGGGGGGGTTACACCATGGGGGGGGGGGGGGGGGGGGGGTGCGGGGGGGGGGGGAAGGGGTCGTGGGAGTGGGGGGTGCGTGAGTAGCGGACCCGGGGTGTGTGGGTCGTCCTGCGTGTGTGCGTCTTCGAGTGCAGCGTTTGTCAAGCTGTGTGATGTCCGATACACATGTGTGTCACTGTGTTAGTAGTCGGTACACCTTGTGTTGGTTCAACTCGTGTGAGTAGTGTCGAGTACCATGTGTCAACGGTGTGAGTGTCGAGTACACCATGTGGTTCACTGTGTGAGTGTCGAGTACACCATATGTGTCAACTGATAGAGAGTGTTGAGTACACCACCCTTGTGTGCTAACTGTGTGAAGGTATTATTATATTATAATGATATATATATATTATATATAGATATATATATAATATATTATCATCATTATATCTATAGGGGCATACTATATATATATTGCATGCCACCCACCACGGGACCTACGTGCCACCCACTACCGACCTCAACCACTCTACCCCACCACTAGCACCCACCACTACCACCCACCACCCCACCCCCACCACCACCACCACCCACCACCACCACCACCACCACACCCACCCCACTTGAACTACCCACCCACCTACCGACCCCACCCACCCACCCAGCCCACCACCACCACCCACCACCACCACCCCACCACCACCACCACCCACCCACGGCCCCACCCACCACCACCACGCCCACCACTACCCCCCCCCACACCACCACACCCCCACACACCACCCACCCCCACCACCACACCACCACACCACCACACCACCCACCACCCCCACCACCACCACCACACCAGCACCACCACCACCACCACCCACCACCACCACCAGCACCACCACCAGCACCACACTCACATCACCAACACACACCACCCCACACACACTACCACCACCACCCAGTCGGCACCAACACCACCACCACCCCACCGACCACCACCACCACCAACCCCACCCACCGATACGCCATCCCACCCTACCACCACACCACACCCCGGACCACCACCACAGCACCCGACCACCCCGACCACCCACCACCACCACTACTCACCACCTCACCACTACCACTTCCACCGCCCACCACCACCAACCAGCCAGCACCACACCAACCCCCAGCACCACCCACCACCAACACCACCACCACCACCCATCGGCCACCAAACCAACAACCTCTTAATAGATATTAACCAAGAGGGGGGAGATTATTGCAAAGGGGGGGGGTGGGGGGGACCCCGGGGGGGGAAATCGACACAAAAATGTGCAAATCCCCCCCCCCCCCCCGCCCTCACATAAAAAACACCAGAGAGAGGGGTTGTCGAAGCCGCTGAACAATTAGTGGATAGAGAGTGCCGAAGCCGCCGCCCACCGCCTGTCTCAGACCGCCAGTCATTGTTTTCAGTGGTGTGAAAAGGCCTGGTGTTTGGGCCTCTGAAATACACACCCCACCCCCTAAGCCCCATATCCCCCACCTCGGTCCCCGCCCCATCCCCCCTCCCCCCCGCCCATACCCCATCATTTTTTTCCACACCCAGTCACCCATTTTCACAATCACTGTGGATAAAACAAAGCCAAAACACACTGCTGAAGATACAAAAGCCAGCCGGGGCAGGTGGTGGAAAAAAAAGTGGAAAATATGACCGATGATTGAGGAGGGTGTTGTTGAGGTGTGATGGGTTCGGCCCTCCTCGCCTCACGGGGTGTGTGTGTGTGAAAGAGTGTGAGGGGCGGGCCTCCCTCTGGCACTCAACGCGGTGTGGTGTGTTTGAGGTGTGAGGGCGGCCTCCTCTGCCTCACGGGGTGTGTGTTGAGGTTGTGAGGGGCGGACGTCCTCATGCCTCACGGGGTGTGTGGAGTGTGACAGGGGGCGGCCTCCTCTGCCTCACGCCGTGTGTGTTGAGGTCGTGGGGGGCGGCCTCCTCTGCCTCACGGGTGTTTGTGGTGTGGTTGAGGTGTGAGTGTGGGGCCTACCATCTGCCTCACGCGGTGTGTGTGTGTTGAGGTGTGAGTGGGCGGCCTCCTCTGCCTCACGCCGTGTGTGTGGTGTTGAGGTGTGAGGGGCGGCCTCCTCTGCCTCACGCGGTGTGTGTGTGTGTTAGGTGGTGAGGGGCGGCCTCCTCTGCCTCACGGGGGTGTGTTGAGGTGTGGGGGCTGGCACACTACCTCTGCCCTCACGCCGTGTGTGTTGAGGGTGCGGGGCGGCCTCCTCTTGCCCTCACGCAGGTGTGTGTGTGTTTTGAGGTGTGGAGGTGCGGCCTCCTCTGCCTCCACGGGGTGTTTGTTGAGGTGGGGGGCGGCCTCCTCTGCCTCACGCCGTGTGTGTTGTGGTGTGAGGCGGCGCCTCCTGTGCCTCACGCGGTGTGTGTGTGTTGGTGGGTGAGTGGCGGCCCTCTCTGCCTCACGCCGTGGTGTGGTGTGTTTGGTGTGACCGGGGCGCCGTCCTCTGCTCACGCGGTGTGTGTGTGTTGTGGTGTGAGGGGACGGCCTCCTCTGCCTCACGCGGTGTGTGTGTTGAGGTGTTAGGGCGGCCCTCCTCTGCCTCAAGCCGTGTTGTGTGTGTGTGAGGTGTGAGGGGGCGGCCTTCCTCTGCCTCACGCCGTGTGTGTGTGTTGAGGTGTGGAGGGGACGGCCACTCCATCTGCCTCACTCGGTTTGTGTGTGGTTGAGGTGTGAGGGCGGCCTGCCCTGCTGCCTCTCACGCCGTGTGGTGTGTTGTGGTGTGAGGGGCGGCCTCCTCTGCCTCACGCCGTGTGTGTGGTGTGGTGGTGTGGGGGCGGCCTCCTCTGCCTCACACCTCACAACAATGACCAGAAGGCTGCTCCTGTACTCTTCATTATTTCTCCCCACCTTACATGAGGCCTCGCTTGTTAACGGTGTGGGGGTGGTGGTGGTGGGTGGTGGGGTGGTGGTTGGGGATGGTGGTGGTGGTGGTGGTGGTTGCTGTGGTAGGTGGTGTGGTTGGGGGAGTGGTGGTGGTGTGTGGGGAGTGGTGGGTGAGTGGATGGTGGTGGGGGTGGTGGTGGTGGTTGAGGAGTGGTGGTGGTGGTAGTGGTTGCGGTGTTGTGGTGGTGGTTGGTGGAGTGGTGGTGGGTGATGGTGGTGGCTGGTGGTGCCGTAACACCAATATGGTTGGATTGTGTTGGGAGCAGAACCGCTTGGCACACAATCACGGGGTGCGCCGTCTGCGGTATGGTTGAAGATATAAATGTTGTATTTAACACACCATTCCACCATACAAGCAGAGGGCGCACCTAGGTTGATTGTGCATCCCGTCCTCTTAAAAATACCGTAGTTTTTGGGTCGTATGCGCGATCTCGATATGGCCAAATGTCGACGTAATTTGAAATGAAATCGACTAAAAAAAGTGACGTACTGCTGTTTTCCGTTTGCCCTATGTTGAGTCGTCCGGCGTACGCGAAGAGGTTCTGAGAGGACACTTTTAATTAACATTTTTCATAAGCGTTTTTGATTATGAGAATTTCCTCACCACCTAACCTATCAGAGGACCCCTTAACTTACTGTTGTTGAAAAAAAATATCCCAAATTTCTTTTCATATTTTTTTCATTTGTCCAAATTAACGATCCAAATTCGGCATACGAGGCAAACCGGCCCAAATGCGACGTTCGTTTTTAAGAAGAACAGGGATGATCTGTGTGCCCCAAGCGGTTCCGTGTTTCTCTCCAAACACAAATAGCAAGTTACACACCTCAGAGGCGCTAATGACCTCATGTTGGACGAGGTCAGGTCGTGTCAGTGCCCATTGAACCTGACCTATACTAAGGTGATTGTTGGAGATGGTTGGCCGTCACACAGTCACCCCGTGCCAAAACAAAGCCACTAGCTGCTCCTTGGCTCCGTTGCTCTTGTTATCCGGTGTTCTGATTCTCAATATCTGATTATGACTTTATCTTGATTGTGATAACGTCAAGGTAATCTACTAAAACTTCTACTCTCTGTCTTTCCTTCCTCTTTTATTGCCATCTTCTATCTTCTTCTTTTACCTTCCATTATCTCCCTATTCATATCTCTCCTCTACTCTCTCTTACCCCTCATTCTCTTCCTCTTCCACTTCCTCTTCCATCTTGGAATGAGGTGGAAGGGCTGATGGGTGGTCCACATAATTCATAAGAGTACTGTGTGCCCGGGTCACACTTCAACACACCACACCACCATGTGCCCGGTGTCACCGTCACCCCTCCACCCCCACCACCATGTGCCCGGTCACCTTCACACCCCCACCACCATGTGCCCCATGGCTGTCGGGGGCTAACCCTTGTAATATTTGAAAGGAAAAAAAAGAGCGTATTCAAATCAATGACTTTTTTCTTATACAATATGCAGGAGAGTGTCAGTAAAACTGACACAATATTTATGTAATATTCATGTTTCGGCCGCAGCCCGAGAAAACGCATAAGTTACATACAGCTCCCACACCTTCCTCAGCTCCTCCATATACACCCAGACACCTTTAGTAAAGATGATAAGCAAAATAACTATTAAACAAAGAGAGAAAAATCCAAACTTTTTTTTTAATACAATAATATTTCCTAATTTCGGGTAAATAAAACTAAGTGAGGAGAGTATTAACACTTGAGCCGTACTCCCATATTAACATAACTTCACAACTGTCTCCTCCACTGAGAGCTGCATCACACACCACCTGGGGCTCAACCGACCCAAAGCTACATAACAAAGGGGTAACTATTGAATTATAAAAGAAAACATATCACATTTTTCAGAGACAACTAGATAAGGAGAGGCAGAAACAGACAGACAGTAGACAGATGGATATATATAGATGGACACATGAGAGACAGACACACCCGGGCAACGCCCTGCAGTAGCATACAGGAAGTTCATAGCATAGAGTCATAGACCAGTGGAACAATGAAATCACTTAGTTAGTACTTACTATTAAATCAATAAAGATAAAGATAAAGTGGTTGATAAAGATGTTTACAGAAGAGATGCTATACGGCCCACTCAGGCAAACAAGGGAATTGCAAGCACAGCAATTCAGACGACACAAACATCTGAACAAGCTCAGAAGAAAAGCCACCTTGCCCCGTAAATCATCATTTACAAATACTATGTAATCAATATAATGTTATCCCTATTTGGATGTTAATTTAGTTATATAAGAGACAGTAAAAAATAAAATAAGAAATTGCGAGTAGAAATTTGTTGCTAAAATCCGGTTAGACAACTCGAGCCGGATTCAAGGCTCACGAACGCAAGGCGAACGCTCCTCAAGCCACAGTCTATAAACATTGTCGAGTGCACAATAGCCAGTGTTTCACTGAACGTTTGGAGGCAAACAACTAATTGTATAGTAACTACGACTTCCTGGTTGTCGGTATTAATGCATAGAGCGTAAATCAGCAGGTGGAAGACTGTTGTGATAAGGAAATAGAGACGTAATAGGAATATATTACACTGGAACAATGGTCTATAGACCTGACTATGCAGGGATGCTCATCAGTGACTCTGGTCTGTAGAGCTCTTCCCTATGTCATTTATTGTAAATTTGTTCCACATGCCTTCTTCCATCAGTTGGGCAGTTCTCCCCTTGTGATTCATTAAGAGATGAGTGCCAGAGGTACACTGAGGGCCTGCGTCACTTCTCTTAACCTCCACGGTGATACGTTGGCTGCTGCATCAGCCTCATCCAGTTGTGCTTCTTGTTTACTTATTTCCTCTGGAGCATACCCGGAGCATACCTGGAGCTTACCTGGAGCTTACCCGGAGCATACCTGGCGCATACCCAGAGCATACCTGGAGCATACCTGGAGCTTACCTGGAGCATACCCGGAGCATACCTGGAGCATACCCAGAGCATACCTGGAACATACCCGGAGCATACCTGGAGCATACCCAGAGCATACCCAGAGCATACCTGGAGCATACCTGGCGCATACCCAGAGCATACCTGGAGCATACCTGGAGCTTACCTGGAGCATACCTGGCGCATACCCAGAGCATACCTGGAGCATACCTGGCGCATACCTGGAGCATACCTGGAGCTTACCTGGAGCATACCTGGAGCATACCTGGCGCATACCCAGAGCATACCTGGAGCATACCTGGAGCTTACCTGGAGCATACCCGGAGCATACCTGGAGCATACCCGGAGAGGGTTTGGAGAGTTCTTCAACTTCCCCAAGCCCAGCCATGGGCCAGGCTCGACTTGTGATAACTTGGTCCAACAGGCTGTGCTACACCTGTGCTACTTCTGTGATACCTTTGTGCTACACCTGTACTACACTTGTGCTACTTCTGTGCAATCCCTGTGCTACACCTGTGCTACCTTACTATTCACCAGTCTCTCATCACGGGGTGGCATTGCCTTGTGTGGCACTGGGAGGAGTGCAACTTGTCCTCTTAAAAGAACATCGCTTTTGGCCGTTTGCCCGTATGGCCGAATATGGACGTAATTTGAAAATGAAAAAAAAATTGAAAATAAATTTGGGATTTTTTTTTAACAACAGTAAGTTAAGGGTCCTCTGATAGGTTAGGAGGGCAGGAAATTCTCATAAAGTTTCAAAACGTTATGAAAAACGTTAATTGAAAGTTCCTCTTCTAAGCTGTCCGAGGAGGGCCGGACGACTCAAACAGAAAACGGAACAGTACGTCACTTTTGTGAGTCGATTTCATTTCAAATTACGTCCAAATTTGGCCATAGTGCGCATACCAGTCAAAAGTGACGTTATTTTTAAGAGGACGGGTTGGGCTGGAGGCTGGCGGTGGCTTGCTGACCAAACCCTCCATCTCCTGGCTGTCCACTGCCCCATCATCGTAAGCTAGTCCCTTGGTCATTAACAACAATAGTCCTTCCCTCGTGTGTGTAATCAGCTAGCTGTGTATGGAGTCAGCCTCCACCACATCACTGTGCGTGCTCCCTGCGCAGTCTTCCCGGCCAGCGACCCCTCTCTCCTTCCTCGTCAGGTGTGTGATGGAGGCGCGCTCGAGGTACAGGTGTGGGCGTGTGCAGGAGGA
>WNGS01100875.1:0-11654 GCA_020271785.1 Procambarus virginalis
TCTGAAGCCATATTGACAAGAGCTAAGTATATTGTGCTTGCTAGATAAGAGTAGAGCTGCTTGTAGATTAGTTTTTCAAAAATCTTTGATAAGTTAGGCAGGATTGAAATAGGTCTGTAGTTGTTTAACATCTGTGAGATCACCACATTGTGGACAGGGGTTACTCTCGCTTTTTTTTAGAATATCTGGAAGGTTTGGAGTTCAAGTGACTTGTTGAAGAGCAATGCAATTGCAGGGGCTAAGGATCTGGAGGCTTTTTGTAATTTAATGTCGGAATCTCCTCAAGGGCACTAGACTTGGTTTTAAGGGAAAGTTATCTCATTGACGTCAGTGGAATTAGTAGGCTTTAGGTACAGAGACTGTGGATAGTTACCTGTAAGGTAGTCCTTAACACTCAGTACTGGAAGATGGAATATCATTTGCAAGGGATGACCCAATGGAAGAGAAGAACCTATTGAACTCAATAGCAGAATCAGAGGCTGAAAGCTGACCATCGTTATTAGACAGGAGTGTTGGTTTGTGTTTTAAAATCTTCTTTGATCCCAATATTTGTGAAATTGTGCTCCAAGTTTTTTAATGTTGCTCTTTATTTGGGTAAATTTATCTTCGTAGTATTTAGCTTTGGCTCGTCTAATTATCTTAGCAGTAAAGAGTAATTCTTTGAGAATTCTTTAGAGACGGTTCCTAGCCTATACTTCTTCTCAAGGTCATGTTTTTATTAATGGATTTAAGTATTCCCTTTGTAAGCCAGGGTTTTCGTAAGCAGTTTCCTTTGTAAGCAGTTTTCGATGTTTAATGTTAGTTTGTTAGTTGACATCCATAAGTGGACTTTTTTTAATTCATTATTCACAACATTATTTAGTGTATATGGATTGAGGTCTGAATTGATAAGGGTAGTATCGTCAGCAAACAAAATAGGTTTCAGAATGTTAGAGACATTAGGCAGATCGTTTATATATATATAAGAAATAGAAGAGGTCCTAAGATACTGCCCTGCGGCACTCCAACGGTAATTGGTAGAGTGGAAGAAGTTGTATCATTGTTGGTTACATATTGGTGTCTGTCACTAAGATAGGATCGGATGTAGTCAAGGGCAAGGCCTCGGATTCCATAATGCTGGAGTTTAAGTAAGAGGTAGTTGTGATTAACAGTATCAAAGGATTTTCTTAGGTCAATGAAGAGTCCAATCGGAAACTCATTTTTGTCAAGGGCTGAGTAAATTATATCAAGGAGACTAATGATTGCATCGTTGGTGCTCTTTTGGGACCCGAAGCCAAACTGGCAGGGGCTGAGAATGTCGAATTTTACAAGGTAAGAATAGAGCTGTTTGTAAATAATTTTTTCAAAATTTTTTATAGAATGGGTAGATTTGATATTGGTCTATAATTGTTTATGTCCGCCGGATTGCCTCCTTCATGGACTGGCGTTACTCTTGCTTTTTTGAGGATATCAGGGAAGGTGTGACACTCTATAGATTTGTTGAACAGTAGGGCTATGGGTGGGGCAAGGGCATGGGAGGCGCTCTTGTATACAATGGACGGAATTTCACTGGTGTTCCCTGCTTTGGCTTTTAGAGAGTGTATAATGGACACAACATCTGCCGGGCTGATTGGTGAAAGGAGAAGATAGTTTGGATAGCTGCCTGAGAGATATGTGTTAATATGTGTCTGAGTCTGTGGGATTTTACTGGCAAGATTAGCACCAACCGATGAAAAGAAACTATTAAATTCATTTGCCATTTCTAAATCAGTTGACGGTATATCCCCATCCTTGTAGAGTTTTATTTGGTTATGTGAGTGTTGTTTAGTTCCTAGGATACTAGAGATGGTTTTCCAAGTGCTTTTCATATTGCCTTTTGCTTCACTGAATCTATTCACATAATATGCAAGTTTTGCCTTTCTTATGATACTGGTAAGCATTGATGAGTACCTTTTAGCTACTTCCCTTGAAACTAAGCCAATCCTAAGTTTCTTTTCATATTCATGTTTCTTGTTGATTGAGTTGAGAATGCCACTTGTGAGCCATGAATTGTGTAATCTTTTGTCAGTTACTTGCTTGATAAGAAGAGGACAATGAAGGTTGTAGAGGCTAAGAGTTTTGGAGAGGAAGAGGTTAGCTAATGAATTTATATCCTGGGCATTATTGAATTCAGAATCCCAGTTAATATTGTTTAGTGCATCTGTAAGATTGCCTAAAGCTGATTCACTGTGTAGCCTGAATGAAAGTTTCTTGCTTTTTGGTGGTGTTATGTCCATGTTCGCTATGAGAAAGGTAGGATACTGGTCAGTTGTTCTGTCGTAGATTATACCAGATACAAGGGGAGCTGTTATGTTTGTCCATATGTGATCCAAGGTAAATAAAATAAATAAAATAAATATGTTTATTCAGGAAAGGTACATACATAAAGTGATTTTACATAAGTGGATCGATTTATAGATAGAGCTAGTACATACAATGCCTAAAGCCACTATTACGCAATGCGTTTCGGGCAAGAAAAACATTAATATCTAAAACTTAATACTAATTGAGCAAAAATAATAAAATGTATTGAGAACAGATACAAATAAAGATAAAAAAAGGGGAGAACATGACTGAAAAAGCAGCACAAATACAATAGGTAGACAAACAGCGTTGAATAAAAAAATAACAGACATGGGTTGACAATAGAGGGGTAAGGTAGGTTACAGGGAATTTATCAGGTAGTGTTTAGTTTTAATCTTAAACTGGTTGAGAGAGGTACAGTCTTTAACATGGTTGGGAAGGTCATTCCACATTCTGGGTCCCTTGATTTGTAGAGCATTTCTAGTTTGATTAAGTCGTACTCTTGGAATATCAAAACTGTATTTATTTCTGGTGTGGTGCTCATGGGTTCTGTTACAACTTTCAATGAAGCTTTTGAGGTCAGGATTGGCATTACAGTTCAGCGTTTTATATATGTATAATACACATGAGAGAATGTGCAGTGACTTAATATCAAGCATATTCAGAGATTTGAATAGGGGTACCGAGTGATGTCTGAGGCCAGAGTTGGATATTGTCCTAATAGCAGCTTTGTGTTGAGTAATTAGAGGACGTAAATGATTTTGGGTAGTAGAACCCCAAGCACAAATACCATAGTTGAGGTATGGATAGATGAGGGAGTAATAGAGAGTAACCAGGGCAGGGCGGGGAACATAATATCTGATCTTAGAAAGAATGCCAACAGTTTTTGAAACTTTTTTTTATATATTTAGAATGTGTCCCTGGAAATTAAGCTTGTGATCAATGAGAACGCCAAGGAATTTCCCATCTAATTTCTTACAGGTCTGGGAGCAAGGTCGAGTTAGAGTCCTTGTGGGTCTCTTCTCAGACTAGCCTCACCTGGTCCTGCTCCACGTTGGTCGTTGGAATCTCCTCAATGATGTAACACTTTAAGGGACTCCTAGGGTCCTCATCAAATTTATAGTTTAGTGACTTACAGGCAACTCGGTGTTGAAGACACTTAGAGCTGAAGGCTTGAGTAATATTGGCAGTATTCAGAAGTGGTTCAACAGAAACACCGCATAAAGCTTAACAGTAGTTTATTTACTAACTTAACCACTAATACACAGGGTGCTTGATTTACTTTAGATTGGCGTCAGCAAAGCTATGGTTGCATTAGCGAGACTCTTGACGTCTGGCTAATCGACTCGTATCCACTCGTGGAGAAACACCTAACTTAACACAGTTGACAGCCAATCACTAACACGGCAACCTAACTGCCGGTATGCAAAGGGATCACAAGAGTTCCAACCGGATACTCGGTAATGATGATATGCAATAAACACAATAATAATCACACAATAACTAAATGTGTGGTGTATGTGAAGCTCACATCCACAGACGAGTGAAATGCTGTGATACCACACAGATAAACACGCATTCACCGTCGATTCACCTATAACCTGCGACAGGTATAGAAGGTGAGAACTGTGGTTGATCCCTCAGATCAACACAGACACAATAAAACGATGACAAGATCTTGTACTTACAGATAAGGTACCTTTCCTTACGCACTCACTCAGACTCGTTTACACAAGCACTCGTAGGTGGCCTGATAGCTGGTTTCGCTCGTAGACACGGAGGGTACTCGCAGTATCTTGAGATGATTTCGTGAGTAAAGCGTGCTGTATGCTTAACAGACAGACACACGCGCACACACTGGCCCTGACGGTGCGTGAGGTGGTGACGTCACGTAGGAGTGAGGGCGGCGGCGGGCGCTCGAGGTACACGCTCAGGATGAGTGGCGGTACCATGCACTACACTGTACACTGTGGTAATGTCACACACAGATTACTTAGGCGGCGGCACTGCCTTAGTTCACTCTAGGTCACTCACGACGATCTTTGTCACCAGGGGTTACCTGATACCAGTCTGTTTCGCTCTGGAGATTTGTCACTTTAGGCTTCTAAACAATATATTCCCACTCGTGATTCTGGCGAGTGTGTGGTATATCGCAAAGACGCTGAGTTAACTTGACGGTGAGGGATAGACGGTGATCAGTCTATTGGCCGGTAGAACAGAACACGTCCTCTTCGTATGGTCTCTCTCACGTGAATCAGTTTGCAAGGGTGCCGGGCATTTCGTGGCACACAACACAAAGGAGTTACAATTGACTAATAGCATTGCAGCAAATGAGCGGGAACCAATCATATTAGCTCGTTCGATGAGCAGTAGCAGGAGTGACGTCATGAACACGTCATAGCTGTTATTCCGCTCGCGCCGGTTGACCCCAGAGGTCAGACGCTGCTGGCGCCTTCCCCTCTGTCTCAGCGGGCACCAGCCATGTACTCACTGACCTTTTGGTAGCAAGTATACTTAGCTCCCTGTATCTACTTCCTGCCTAGACATACGGCGGCCTACGTATTTTAACAGTGTTCCTGGTTAAGTGGGCATTCTGGAGATACCCAACATGCCAGATCACTATCCAGGATTAAGATAGATAGGCTTTGTGCACGAAGATCAGTGCACTGTGCACTGCAATGCCATTCAAGTCAGCTGTGGGAGCATCTTGGGAGACATACTCCCACATACAGGTACTCTCAGGTACACTGTAAGTAAATAATTTCCATAAATGAGACACAGGCAAAGCCAGTGGTATAAGTACACAATAGTTTAATACTAAAGTTACACTAAGACAAAATGAGGTAGCTTAAATAGAGATACACTCAGGAACACTGGATAATGAAGTTAACACTTTCGCGCGCGCGGCACTCAGGGAAAAAAAAAAACGATTGTGCGCGGGGCGTTCTGGGCGCTCAAGTGTAAAGACAAAAAAGTGTATAAACTTTTCACGCTCCTAACATCAATTCTCAAGCTACGTATTTCATTTTGGTATCAATGTGTTGGCAATAAAATTCTCTACAAGATCATATGCATAAAATGTCACCAAAGCATTTGCTATCCCACCACGAAATAAATAAACACGAAGATGACTCGCCGTGACACCCAAACAGGAAGTAAATGTTCATACTCTTTCGTTTGTTGCCAGCTCCACAGTGATCCTACAGCATTGAGTTTGATATCACTGAACTCGCAATAAAATTCCCCACCCAGACATATGCCTATCAATGTATAATTATGATACGGGTGACCCGCACGAGTGTGGGAAGTGGCCGAAGCGTTAGCTGTGATTTCAGCAGCGATGACACTGTTGTGATGCAGCGCTCTGAAAGTTTATACTTATTTCACTGTCCTGACATTATTTCTGGAGCTGCGTATTTCATTTTTATAGCAATGTGTTCGCAATAGAAAGTTCTATAAGAACATGGGTAGAATTGGTCAACAGAGCGTCAAATAAATTTGCGGCAAATAAAATCTTACGCGTGTTTGTACCCGTGAACGTAAAAAGTTTTTACTTTGTTCATGTTTTTCAAGTTTATACTCGTTTCACACCGTTTTTTTTTTTGTATAGTGTTCGGAATAAAATTCCCTACACAGACATATGCCTATCAAGTACAATTCTTGGGAATTCACAGCTGTAGAGACGGCCAAACACACACAACCGGAACCCGCTCTGGATACTCCAACTCACACCCGCAACACCCACAAAAAAAGTTTCTGGTGTTTCGTGTATACTTTAGTTTTCGTGCTACAGTTGTCATTTAGGTATCAAAATATTCCTAAGAAAATCGACTACAATACTACAACAACCTAGGACAATTATGTGTACTTACCAAAGGAAAGACGATTGTAGAAAAATAAGTTGAGCATTTTCTCTCCACTCCACCTCCTTCAGGTACCAATTCCTGAAGTTGCTCAACAGATGTTCGTAGGTGGAGTGAAGCTGGTGCGGGTGGTTACTTCTTGTCCACATAATACACCCTTTTCTTGTGATAACTGGTGTAACACGGTATGACACAAAGTGGAACATCGCATGTCTTGCATGCTATACCAGTTTCCTTCCTAATACCCGACTTTGAACACACTTGACACCTGCGACGTTCGGGAGTTTTACAAGTTCATGCTTCAATTTGTAGTTCAGGCGAGTCTCTGATAAAACAACACGTCCCTGTTGTCTCTGTGTTGGTTGTACACTACAGTCTGAATCGTCGCTCTCACCATTGTCTTCAAACAACAGTGTAGCAGATGAAATATCTTCATCAGATTCATGGTTGGATTAAGCACGAGGTGTAGACGTGAAGAGAGGGCGCCTCACACCCGACGGGCCAGGTGTTGATGGGTTAGCAGCAGGATACACAGGACCAGTGTCATCATTTATGTCTGGAGCATGAACTAAATGAGGAGATGGTGTTGTTGTTGCAGGCCACTCTTCCTTGTCAAATTTCAATAAAGCCCAAATAGCAACCTCATGAAACTGGAGCAGAGTTAGTTTCTTTCGGTCATCTGTGTTGGCCTTGTACAATGCATAAGCGTTTTGCAAAGCCATTTGCAGGAAATAAAAGGTTATTTTCTTTGTCCACTTGTGACATTTCCTGGCGAAATGGTAATACTTTACCATTTGATCAAAGTGGTGTCGGGGTTTCACGGTGTACTCGTTAGGGAAGGGTTAAAGCAACAATAGACTGGATCTCCTTTCCAGGTGGTTGCTCCAACTATAACCCTTACTCACCGTCGTTCGGCGGGTCTTCCCTCAATCCTCTAGGCTCCACTGCTGGCCTCGGAGAGTACCCCCAGTCGATCTCACAACCGGCCTTTAGATTATAAGATGAGTGAGGGCACAGATCGTTCCCTCAATCTGTGGCCCGCCCCGACACCGAACTCTTACACAGCCTTCAAGGTCGCCAACTGGTTTTCTTGTGTCCAGTAACACTGCAGTGGTCAGGTGTAATTGTGGCAAGAGCAAATTCCAATAATATGGTATCAGGCAGGTCACTCAGCTTTACTTCGTTACACGGTCACAAGATAAATGGAGGGGATGATATCAAACACCAAAGAGTTTTGGTATTTTACTTAAAAGACAACGAGAAATATATATGCATCAATGTATCAGGATTAATATATGACAATTGCTCCATTCATAGCATAATATTCTAGAGCGCACCGATATGGTAACATCGGCCGCGCCACGCGTCACCTGTCAGACTCAGCTGACCGGGACCCTCGCGATCGTGGGAACAGACTAGTACTTGTTTCTTATTCTGTCACGAACCCCGTTTATTTAACTTTTTCCAAAACACTATTCAACATTCACATGGCTTACTTATGATTTCACTGGACTCACGATCAACATCTTATTCACAATACTCTCACAGTGACTTTTCACCGTACCAAAAGATTATTCTATTCTTAATAATATTTACTGTGAATGCACTCACTTGATCACTGAACTTTTCTTTATATCTATACTTTCTCTCACCGAGATATCACTGGCAATCACTTCACGCATATGAAATTATTCAGTACACAGTCATGTCATATATAAATCAGTAATCAAATTTCAGGCATATATATATTTACGTCATGAAGATCAATACACTGGCATTTATATCAATAGATCATAGAGATCAACACACAGGCATTTATATCGATAGATTATAGAGATCAATCCACGGGCACTTATATCAATAGATTATAGAGATCAATCCACAGGCATTTATATCAACAGATTATAGAGATCAATCCACAGGCATTTATATCAATAGATTATAGAGATCAATCCACAGGCATTTATATCAATAGATTATAGAGATCAATCCACAGGCATTTATATCAATAGATTATAGAGATCAACACACCAATATCTGGTTTACTACCAATATATATAATAATAATACTCACTGGAGATTGATAATAATAGTCACAGTAAATTCTCTGATGAATCTTGGTGCTTGCACACACCCACACATAGATATATATGTAAACTGATATTGTGAGCGCTCTGGGCAGGCTCACCGCACACTGTGCTCTCTGTGACTTAAACTCAGGTGAGACTTGCTCACGACATATAAAATATCCTGACAAGAATATATTAGCTAACTAA
Source organism: Procambarus virginalis (assembly GCA_020271785.1). Lineage (NCBI taxonomy): Eukaryota > Metazoa > Arthropoda > Malacostraca > Decapoda > Cambaridae > Procambarus > Procambarus virginalis. The sequence goes on from WNGS01100875.1 coordinate 8,462, forward strand.
AGGGGAAATGGGAGGGTAACTGTAAACACCTACTTCACCTATCCTAGGATGACAGTTGGGTTGTAGCTCCTGGTCCAGGCTCTCGCCTCGTTCACCATCCAGAAACACAAGCCCACGCCTTAGGATGTCGCGTCTCGCCGCTTCTGTACACAGCAGGTCCGTGCTCCTTCCTCTACAGTACGTCGCAGGGTTGAAGTCGGTCTCCTGGCTGTCAACTTTCCTCCCAACTACGGCAGCCAGCCTACGTCTCGGCGGTCGTCGTACGTTTCCCAATTAGTTCTTGTCACTGTGCTCCCAGAGTAACTGCCTCTCACCACTACGAAATCACTGTGAAGTTATCAGCCGTCCCGGACGACACACGCATAGCACCCGACTTCAGAGCACTTGAAGCTCACAACACTGTCAATTCCCTCGTCGTCTAGATATATCACTAGGTATTTGGGAAGACTTCTCGACGTGCTTGCATCCAACTGTTGACTCGTAGGGTTCCACGAAGGTGGGGTTACTGTCAAACTTGACAGGATCGTCGATCACACGTTCAACCTGGTTGACAAGGCTGTCAACCCGGTTCACTCACGGTGGGTGGCCCGGCCACTAAGCTGTCTCTTATACTGGTGAACCGCTAATGACGACACACGTCGATGCCCGGCCCACTTCTTGCAACGCACCTGTCCCTGAGCACTTGTTGCTCAATATTCTGTCAATTCCTTATCTGAGCCACTTCTGGGTTGCAGGAAGACCTCACAGAGTGCGTGCCAACAACTGGAGACGCTTAAATCCACCGGAGTTCGGTAAATCCGTCACTCTGACAGGATGACCGATCGCGCGTCCTACCTCTCGGACGTGTCGTGAAAGACTGATATCGTCTGGCGTCACCACGGCTGGACCCCCTGCCTATGTGACGTCACTTTTCCAAAGTTGGTTTTCATTGGCTCCCAGTGCCATGTCGCTGACGGTGACCAATCTGGCGCCACTGACGTCACACAGTTTTGGCGGGAGAACAGACTCGCCCGCGCCATATTGGCTCCCTAAAGGGCCTATCCCACAGGCCAAAATACTACATTTTCGCAAATTTCTCGGCTCTTCGAGAATACTGTTCTCTCCCACATATGTTCAATTGATGCCTGCAATGTAGAGAACGCTCGGGAATAGTGGACATGACTCTTACAGCAGGCGTGGGAGAATTAGAAGGGGGGGAACACCGTCACATACCCCTCCCCTTAAAATAAGAGTCATGTCTGGTTAGTGCATGCGGGACAACGCATCTGCGACTACGTTGTCTTTTCCTTTGATGTGTTTATATCCAGCCAGTACTCCTGCAGCAGTAGAGCCCACCTCGTTAGTCGTTGGTTGGAGTTCCTCATTTTGTGCAAAAAGGTTAGAGGGTTATGATCTGTGAAGACAAGAACAGGTCTTGCCCCTCCTCCCACGTACACGTCAAAATGCTTTAGGGCCATAACTAGTGCCAACGCTTCTTTTTCAACGGTACTATAGGCCCGCTGGTATTTCACAAACTTCTTAGAGTAGAATGCTACCGGCCTATGCACTTCACTCCTCTCTTGAGCCAACATGGCTCCTATTCCGACGTCGCTGGCATCCACGTACAGGATAAACTTGGCGGAGAAGTCTGGAGATATTAACACTGGAGCCTCTGTCAACAGTCTCTTGGTCTCCTCGAAAGACTCCTGACAAGCCTCTCCCCATCTCCATCGCACATTCTTGGATAGGAGCTCCGTCAAAGGATGTGCTACCGTGGAAAAATTTCTGCAAAACCCGCGATAGTATCCTATCATCCCGAGGTACCTTAACAATTCTTTGCGCGTCTTGGGCACGGGGTATTCTTAATGGCCAGCACTTTATGATCTACCGGGGTTACTTCCCCTTGGCCGATCACGAAACCAAGGTACTCAAGGCGAGCTTTCCCAAACTCGCTTTTTGCTAAGTTCACAGTTAAGTTTGCCTCCTCGAGCCTTCTGAACAACTCTCCGAGCCTTTCCAAGTGCGTTTTCAATCATCGGCGTACACAACGATGTCGTATATATCTGTGCAGCCTCGGCGCCCTGAGCAACTCATTCATCATTCTTTGGAAACAGCTCCCGCTGTTTTCATTCCAAAGGGTAACACCTTATGGTACAGCCCATCCGGAGTCACAAAGGCCGATATTTCCTGGTGCGGGAGTCAAGGAGATTTGATAGTATCCCTTGAGCAGATCGACCTTGGATACTGTACCATCGCGTACTAGCCCACGCTGGTCAATAGTTGCATACTCAATACATGCTCCTTGGCATTGGGTGGGAATCGGCCACAGTGCCGGAGTTCACCTTCCTGTAGTCGGTGCAAAAGCGGAATGTTCCCTCGCTTTTCTTTACCAGGAGGCATGGAGAACTCCACTCACTGTTACTTGGCTCCGCGAAGGATCGTTCGCAAGGAGATACTCCACCTCCTACCTCATTAGCTCCCGCTTCTCCGGGCCTTACCCTGTACTTTTTGCGCTCTTCTTGACGGGCCTGGCGTCCCTCACTTCAACCTCGGCGACACTACGGGGTGACTCGGGGCACGTCGTAAGAGGGAGGTGTTTCCATCAACAGGTTCGTCGTCGCGCTCTTTTGCTCTTTCAGGTGTTGTAGTTTGTCCCTGATCTTAGACAAACTGTCTGAATTGGTGAGTCGGGTACAATCCGCCCTAGACCACTTCCCCTCCTCTGGAATCTCTTGGTCCACTTGTACACCCAGGATCACCTTTTCCTGGGGCTCTAGAGTCGCCGTCCGGTCCAGAATGGCGGCTCCTCCTCCTTCAAGGAAGACAGGTTTTAGGCGGTCGACATGGCGCACCTGTTTCTTTCGGGGTTGATCCCGATTACCAATCTCGTACGTCACAGAACCCAACCGCCGTAGCACATGTTACGGTCCCTCGAACCGTGGCTTCTTCACTTGACTTTACCCTCAGTAATCTCATCCCCTGGGACCCAGTTTGGAACTCCTTCGGCGTAGCGCTCTTATCGTCCCATTCCGACATCTTGCGCTGCGATTCTTTTAGATGTTTTCCAGCAGTTCCTTTGCTAAGGTGAGACACTCCTTGAACTTTTGAACGTACTCATTAACCGCTCTCACGTTCACCCCTGGTATCCATGTTACTTCAGCATGGACAGTGGACTTCTCACCTCGTGGCCATATATCAGCTGGAAGGTGAGAAA